>JAPQRN010021932.1:27994-58789 GCA_037367275.1 Coranthus polyacanthus | reverse complement strand
GAGAGTAAAACACAGAAAGAACCGAAGCAGTGAACTCCAACTGTATACATTATCTGTATATTATTTTATCTATATACGATCTATTTATTCTATCTATTTACTCTGACACACAATTCTTATTTACGGTGGAAAAATAGCCTCTACTCTTCGCCACTAAGGGGCAGCAGCATCTGTGGTAACTGCTACTCTAGAAAGTCTGGAGAAGAAGAAGAAAAATAACCAATCAATGCTCGCGGTGAGTTTCTGAATCACAGCCAATCAGCGCTCACTGAAACGAATTTCAAAAAGTCACCCGCCATGATTGTTGTGTTTTTTAGTCCGTACGTTGCGCAGTAAGTGCTTTTTACTGGACGGTAAGAAGAAGAAGAAGGAAGTTTGTTTACTGAAGTTTTTTAGAGTAGAAACAACGTAAATAAGGTATGTCGTTTTATATTTACACAATACGTCATTACATATAGCCCACATTTGCAGCTAATTCAGACGTTTGCTAATTTTTTTGTTCGTGACTTCAGTGTTAACGTCAATCCTAGGTTAACTCTTTAAATTGAAATGTATTGAAATCACTTGAGTGTCTTATCCAGTTTTGCACCTTTGCACAAGTAACGTTATTGCAAACTTTAAACCGAGGACGGTATTTTACCTTGAACCAGAATATTGACGGACCTCTGGTAACTCGGTGTGTCCCATTTTCCGCTTCCTTTCTTTGTGTTTTTACCTTTGACTGTCGAACTACATTTATTTAAACATTAGTTTCTCACTTTCTCAACGGTTTGCAGGTACTTTATTTAAGTACCTGTAATGACAGTGATATCGTGGTTCTAACCAAATATTTTTCCTAAATTATTCCAGATATCCAAACATGGACTCTCGATTTGCCCACCTGCGTCAGCGGGACAGCAGTGTTTCAATGCTGAGGGTCAGAATGTCCCGTAGGAGGTCTCAGTCCCAGAAAGAGAACCGTGAACGGGCCGTGAACACTCGCAGGCAGCTGGACAAGCTCCCTGAGATGGAAATGTCATCCCTGGATGCCTCCATTGCAATGTCCAACATGTCAATCATTCAGGAGAAGACGGTCAACATTGCAAAACCTGCTAAAAGTAAAGCAGCATTTCTCCTCAACCTGTCTACAGGAAATACTGACTAGGGACCGTTTGTTTAGAAAATCACTACACTTCCTTTCCACTGAACTGACTTGTCTCTTCTCAACAGATGTGGCTGGGGAAGAAAGGATGAAGCAGCTTGAGCGCTGGAAAGAGCGTAAAGCTCTTGAGAAGGAGAAAGATAAAAGAGACAAGGAGCGTAAAGGGGTATTTAAGACGGGCCTGTATCATCCCAAGGACAGCCTTACCGTTGTCCCTTTGCCTCTGGTCCCAGCCGCTTCGACCAGAGCTAAGGAGGTGAGCAGCAACATATCTTTATTTCAGCTTTAACAACATTAACATTCAACGTTAATGTTTTTTTTCACTTAGTCAGTTTTTACTCGCCCCGTAGAAAATAAATAAATAAATCATTGTTGAGCCCTGTTTATTACTACAATTAAATATGATAAATAATAATGACATGAGTAATAACTTTCATCTAGCCTTATGTTGCTTGTTAGCGTCTGTAATAAGCAATATGGTTTAATTAATCAACTTGATCTTTTGCCTTTCTTTCCCTCAGACAAAAGTAAACATGGCTCCATCTCAGAGTAGCAGAGTAACCCGTTCAATGAAACAGCAGCAGGTGCAGAAGGTATGCTTTTCTTAAACATGTCACATGTCAAACATTGTTACAACCATTCCCATAAAATTGAAACCTAACATACATGCTTTTGCGTTGCTTTTATTCAAACGTCCACAGCCCGTGAAAACACATGATGCAAATGCAGCACCAAAGAAAGGTAATTTTTAATGAAATGTTCCCTAATTTCACAACATAAGATCAGCTAGAGATCTGAATTTGCACTTCTTTTTTTCTTTATATAGTTCAGCCTGCTGTAGAAAGGTCAACCAGGAGCCGTGTAGCTTCTGTCAAACCAGGGCCCGCAACTGCTTTGCCCAAGAACAAAGTCTGTGCAGGTAATGACGAAAAATCCCCACTCATAAATGGACCTCCAGAGCCACTATCGTGTTTGTTTCTTCCTATTGTGTGTCCTTATTTGCATCTTGATCGGTGTCTCTTTGTTTTGCCGTCCTGCTGTAGTGGAGCCTGTCCTACGAGCTTTGTCGACCAGATCAGCCAACAGGCCTCCTGTTACAGCAGTTCCTGCAGTGAAAGACAAACCTAAGGACAAGTGTGCAGGTAAATACTGACACACGACCATAGTTTAAACAGCAATTGTCCATGTCTCAAGTTCTTTGGCACCGAAACTGTAACTAAAAAAAAACGACACACACGCTTTTCCCTCAGATGTGCGAACCACAAGGAACAGAGCATTTGTCAACCCAGTTGCCCCCCCTTCTGGTAGAGAAAGGAACTGTAAAGGTATTATCATTAAATGTCAACAAACATGCAATACATGAACTTTTAAAGAGTCTTCCTGAGACTCTTAAGTATTTAATGGTTACATTTTTGTGCATCTCTCCTTTTAAATACAGCAAATGTCCAAAGCACTGTACATCCAGCTGATGCTGAGGTGAGTATTCACACAAATTTCACATAAAGCTTGTTAAACATTTTTGTTTTGTCAGTGACTTGTTATTCAAGTGCTTTTTCTAACTTGTGTAGGAGCCGGTGTTAAAGGAGTCTGAGATCCATGAGCCAGAGAAGAAGCCTTGTCCTACCGGCCCGACACCCTGTCCTGAGGAGGAAGACGTGGTGGTGGACCAACCTGTGGCTGACTCTGCCCCTGCCGAGGATCCTGCCAAAGCTTCATCCTCTTTATTTTCATTTGCCCCTCAGGGGTTTGTCTTCCAGGCTCCTGCTGGCTTGTCATCCTTCAAGTTCGATCCCCTCACCCCTCGTTCAGCCGACGCCTTTCTTACACCAAGGTCAGTCTGGTTTTTCTTTTCTTAATTTAAGGCTCAAAAGCTTTTATAATGGTATTACACAGTTTCAAATAATAGAAAAACACGATAAGCTATCAGACACTAACCTAAAAATATTTGGATTTAAAAAATGCTACGCTGTGGCTCTTTCTACATAGCTCCAGTTTTAATCTTCCACCTGCTCCTGTCTTCAGCGATGAGCCTCAAGATGAGACAAGCAAACCTTCTCCCCCAAAATCCCCTCGCCACTCTCCTCCTCGTACCTCTCCCACAGCGGCCACTCCGACTCCAGGTAGCCCGCTGGAATCAAAGCACGACGTCCCGTACTTCAGGTGGCCTACTTTTTTTATATACTTTTAAGTATTTAATTATAGCTTAGGTTTTGTAGATTACTAATTTTGTTAATCCACTTTTTTAGTTCTTTGTGGTCAAGAACTAAAAGGCAAAAAGTAAAATTGAAATGACTTGAACATTTGCTAACAAAGTTGTTGTGATGTGTGTTTTCTATATATTAGATCAGAAATTGCTAACGAGACAGACAGACTGACGAGTCTGAGTGTTCACTGGGAGTCTAAAGTGGAAGACGAGTCCATCCCGGAAGAGAGTGAGTGCTTCCTCTTTTACCACTAGCCAGAGTGACTCACTGAATAAGTGACTCCTAACTGAATAGTGACATTATTTGTCAGCAGCTATAATTCATGCCTGTCTTGCTCTGCGTGTTTAGTGAGAGACCGTATGCGTACAGCCGTTGGCCAAGCAAGGCTGTTGATGAAAGAGCGTTTTAACCAGTTTGGCGGTCTGGTGGACGACTGCGAGTTCAGCAGAGGGGAGAAGATCACCACCTGCACTGACCTGCAGGGATTCTGGGACATGGTTTACTTCCAGGTGCGCATCCTATAAGAGAGGGACAACACTAGTAAAACCACATAAGTTACTGAGGAGAAGAATAACTATCTAATAACTCTTATTTTACTTTCAGGTAGAGGATGTCAACAAGAAATTTGACGCCCTCAAAGAGGCTGAGGCCCGAGGCTGGGTGGAGGAGCACAAGCCCCCACCACGACAGAAGAGAGTAGTTAAGGTGAAGACTCTCTTTAAGTATTTTCTCCATGGAAAAAGACTAATCATTTGAACTTTATTTGATTAAAACGGCTGCTCCATGCATTTTCTCACCAAAACAGTGTGCTATACTAACATTCAGTTTCATATGTGGTCATGAGCTGCATTGGAGTACTTCCATGAAAATCACTTTGTTTAAGAAAGCACCTACTTATTTGGTTCTTCCAACAGAAACCAGCTTCAGCTGCACCTGCCAAGCCAACAGGAAACAAAGCAGCAGCCAAGTCTCGCCTGGCTGCAGTGAAAGCAGCCATGAAAGCCAGACAGCAGGCCGCTGAGTCGGAGAAAACCGCGAAGGCTGATGAGGAGCCGAGCCTGAGCTCCCAGGAACCCCAACCAGAGGCCCAGAGGCTGGATACTGTGGTCTTCAATGGAGGCTTCTTCCAGGTCGAGAGCCCAGCCAAACCACCAGGTGAGAAAACACTGCTGGGGGAAAAACTTGACTTGGGTTGGTATAGTTTGTGTCTTGTAGATCTAATCTCCTGTGTTCTTTCTCAGATGTTTAAGATGAAGGCTTCTTAATAAGTCAAGTGTACTCAAAATTTTAGACCTTAAAGTGTCTTTGTTTTTTGTCTTGAAAATGGATGACCAGCCTTGCTTTTAAATGTAACAATACTGTAACAAAACTACAAAACATACCAACATTGAATCAATAAACACTAACTGTGTAGGTCAGTGAGAATTTATCAGAGCAAAGCTAACTAGTGTGTCATGATGTGGTGTGTGGGCTATCGTTTTGTTTCTTCATCAAAAAATAGATACTTCTACAAGTAATTTAAAATACTTAACATTACTTTCATCTAATATGGGTAATTGCAAATTCACTAAGATCTGGCTTGAGAACAGCGCATTTCACCTGTTGATGCAAGCTGCGCCTTTTGTATAAGAAAAAAATGGAGAAAACCAAACCTGTTGTGAAAAGCCAACAGCAAATGTCCGCCATCTCCCAGTATTATTCTGTGTTCACATCAGGAGCATCCCCTCAAATTGCATTCATAGTGATCTTTAAAATTCTTTAACATGTTGAAATCTGCAGAAATCCTGAAGACAGGGGATTTGGATTTACAGCCGTCTTCATATTGTTGTCTCTGTAGGTTCAGTGAGGAGATCCAGTCGTCTCAGTGCTGCTGTGCTGCCTCAGTCCTCTCCCTCAAACCACCTCACACCTAGAAGAATGACTCGGCGATCCCTCGCATTGGCGCAGACCCCTGTTCTTCAGACAGATGTCACTCTGGCTCAGCCCACCCTAACGCCCGCCCACCTCCGTCTTACCCTCGACAAAACCCCGGCACAGGCGCCAAGGTCTCAGCCTGGCACTCCTCAGCTGCCCAAGAACAGAAGTGACACTGGAAATGTCTCTCTTTGTTGCTCACCCGTCAAAGAAGACAACACAGAAACGGTCTCCACGCAGGACACATCTGTTCCTGAACTGAGTTTACCAACACCTGGACAATCACTTCCATCCATTGCTGTAGTCGAGGAGAAAGATGAACCAGCTGAAGAGATCAACGCGGACCCACCTCTCTCTCCATGTAAAACACCACCTCCTATGTCTCAGGCTCCGGTCCCTTCAGCAGCCATGAGTTTCACATTGTCACCCTGTGGAACTCCACACCAGCCTCAGCTCTCCTCCCCTCATGCTGTGCAGGACCTCATGAAGGTTCCAGATTCAATGGGAAATACTCCAGACTGCTCAGTGAATGAGGTAAATATATCTCAGTCCTCATTCCTGCTTATATATTGAGAAATCTCCTTATAAGACCCCATTTAATTTATTTGTTGTCTAGCTATGCACTGAATGAACAACTAATTGTCCTTTGTTTCCAGGACATGCCTGGCTTGGACTTTGATCGATACTTCCAGCCTTCACAGAGATGCAGCTTGTCACCAAGGGAGACAGTTGCCATAGAGTCACCATCACCCATGGAAGTGGATGTAGAAATGGAGAGTCCCAGAGGTCAATCTGAAGGTCTCCATACTCAGCAGGAACCAGGTATGACTGACACCCATGGGAACCATGCATGCACGCGCACGCACACACACAGTGTGAACACCCGCGTTTGACATTAGGGGTCGACCAGTAATCAGCCTGACTGAGTACAAGATGTTATTCAGCATTTTTGCAGGTATAGATATTGTCATTTTTTTTATCCTGGAAAAAACTTGGGTCCGATGCAGCAACCTGCCTGTCGACTCATCTCCCTCAGTCCCTCCCATCGACAGGCAACCAGATGAAACGTACCATTACATCAATTATTTCTCCAGTTTAAACATCATTAGAAACATACACAAGTCAAGACAATATAGAACATAGGATCAGCAGTATGTATTTTAATCTGGAAATGCTATGTGCTAAAGTTTAAAAGAAATGATGCTGATGGCTCCCTGCATTATTTTTTTTTAAGATAATGTAGAAGAATTCTTTTAAATACAGTCTTAAAGCCATTTCTACAACATTGTGTCGCTGTAAATTTCGACATCAGTATTTTCATTTTTACTTCAGTGTATATCAGTTATCCGTCTCCTTCTAGATTACCAACAATCCATATCTGACCCCACGCTTCTCTTCTGGTTGATTCCAGATTGAAGCGTTTCAGTAGTTCTACTTAGATTTTTAGTGAATCATCATGCGTCAAATTTCAGACCTGCACACTGCAACTTTTAGATGTGATGTTGTGGTTTAATGGCTCTACAGTAATAACCACTCTGAGCTTCTCTTGACACAGGTGTATTTCAATGTTCTAAGTTTTGTTAAAACTGCACATTCTGCTGTTCCTCACTCACTGTTAATCTCACTGTCACCACAGCACTCCGAGCGGTGCCAGCACTGTTAACTCCTCAGTCACCACAGGTTGAACCTTTCTCCTTTTTCATCACTTTTCTCCTTTTTTACAAATCCATACTTGTAGTTGTTTCATACTGCTGCTTTATTATTGTTGAATATGCTTGTAATTGTTTTTTCAGGTCCAGACAGCAGAGTCTGCTCTGCTTCTCTTCACCCCGGACCTGAAGGACCGGATACGCCAGTCTGTTTGTCCAAGTGACCTGATGGTCTTCACTCCTCCTAATAATGTGTAGCAAAGAGATTGTGTTTTTAAAAAAATATTTCAGCTTTTATGATATTGACTAGTGTTGTGACACCCCAAAATGTATCTGCTTGATTTTAACATTTATTTTTAGATTGCTGGAAATCTTTGTTTCATAAGAAGTTCTAATTAAAGTTCTAGTTACAGCAAGGAGATGGCCATTACTCTATTTATACACATGCACAAATTAGCAATAAATAGATGGATGATGGACACAAACCTTGTATTTCATTCATTTAATTTTATTACTATGGTACTATTACACTGTGCTTCTTTGACCATGTAGACAGTTCAACTACGGATACATTTATCAGGTTTCTCTATTACCAGCACAGCTTCTCTGTCTTCATCTGTTGTCTTTGATCAGTTTCCACATGCTCTGTTTACCTGTAACATAACAACACATCACACAACCTTACATGTTTACGGCGCAACAATGTGGAAAGAGGTGACAAGAGGAATCAGGCTGATTCAAGTCTGGAAACTGTCCACATTAATGGACAAGTGGTGAAACTTAGCTTAGGAAGGAAAGGGACTGTTGCCCTCTGGTGGTAATAAGTATTTAAGCACAACATTTTGTAAATCCTGTTTCCAGAAAAGTTGGAACGGTTTATAAAATGTAATTTTAAAAACTCAAATCTGTGATTTGTTAGTTAATTTAAACTTTTAACTGACCATTCACTCGGCAACTACAGAATACAAAATAATTGTATTTTGTAAATATAAAGACTTTTTAACTTTTTAATCATTTGGGAATTGAGGACACTAATTGTTGCATTCTGCAAGTGGCCTTTTTGCCCATTCTTTGTGTTTACAAGCCTTCAGCTGCTCAACAGTCCGTGGTCTGATTCTCCTCTTCAAATCTAGATTTACAAAATACAATTAAGTCGGTCAGTGGAAACGTCTTCTCATGGTACTTTTGTCAGTTAAATAAAGATTTATTGCATGTTCCTACTTTTCTGGAAATGGGGTTGTAGATTTCTAATGTTTATGGATGAACTGGGTCAATTGCTGTTGATGGCAGTAAATGCAAAAAAAAAAAAAACAAGTGAATTACCTGGCTCTTTGTTGGGCCTTGGCCAGAGCGATGCGTCTCTGGGCCTCCTGGCGGAGCTCGTCTTCTTCAGTGTTTCTGTTCACTAACTGGTGATGGTCAAACGCAGTAAAGAAAAAGTTGAAGAAGTGATGGATCTTCTGGGTCCAGAGCTCCACTTTGTGCTTTTTGGTCTCCCCTCCTCTGGTTTTCAAACCCACTTCTTCATCTCCATCCTACAACAAATTCTGTGTCAACATTATTAGGCATAACATCTTGCCTATGAAATATTTGTCGAAACCAACCTCCAGTGACTTGGGGATGATGGATGGAGACGCTTCAGGTCTGATGAGGGAATCCACTGCAGCTGCTACCTGGTTAAAAAAAAAGTTTAGAACAACCATGCGCCTAGCAAAAGTGCTTGAAGGCCCAAAGGTTTTTAGAGGTTTTGAAAATGGTTCTTACTGTCTGTGAGGGGCTGCTTAAAGTCTGCAGGGTTTTCTCGCTGGTCTCTGCTTCCAGATTGCCTTTAGTCATGGAATCATCTGGACCTTCAGAATCAAGCTGGCACTTGACCTGAGCGCAGCCCACAAGAGCCTCAAAAAACTCCAGGAATGTCATCTGCAGCAAAAAGAGTGTGACCTCTTAGCCATTAACCCGACAGACCACGTATGAAAAAGTGTTTGTTAAAGGGATGAGGAATTACAGAAGAAAGAAAGAAGAACTCATTTAAACGCTGTTTGAGCGTAGAGCAGACCTCTAGATCCAGAGAAGAGGACCGGTTGCTGGGGTCTAGGCTCTCTGCAGTGATGATCTCCAGTAACCTCGTTGTGGTCAGTTTACTGTCAAACAGACGGAGATCCTGGCAGGGGTAACAAATGAACCAATGCAAGGATTCAAACAGAGCGGGAATTTCACAGAATTAAAATATACCGATTTACGTCAATGTCAACACGCCCAGAAAACAAATAAGCAGCAGATCATTTTTATTTTCCATGTCTGCACCTTGAACATCCACAGCAGGTGTCTGCAGGTCATGGTTTTGTCGTGTGGGGGGGCTGCGTTGACCCTGCCGTAAGCCTGGTAGATCTCCCAGCTCTTCTCAATGTACCTCAGAGCCGCCACCGTGCTGCTGTCTGGCTGCCTGAACAGAAAGCCTGAATCAACACAGATACTGTTAAAGAGCACAGCTGTTACAGTGTATTCATAGGTTTTGCATAACTGTGTACTAACTTATTCTTTAACCCTTTCATGCAAGAGTTATGAGGAAAATGATACGCATTTCAATTTGCAAACTGTGCTAAAATTGAAATCCATTTTGTTAGTTTTTTTTCGCGTGTGGGCGCCATGCAGCAGGCATATCATGTCTTTTTTAGGTAATGTTACGTGTCACTACTGTCAGCCATGTTGGATTGTGCAATAAAGTAATGTTTGGAATAGAAAATAGTAACTACTGTAATAATATTACTATGGATCTACTGATACTGGTCCCAAGTTGTTTGAAGAACTCTTTCCGCAATATGGAATTACATTAACAGTCCACAAATGTGGGCACCATGCATGAAAGGGTTAACACATCAATGAGTCGAGCTATAACTGTTCAGTCAGCACCTTTTACGTTCGTAGCATTAGGAAGGATGTTGTCTCTGATCAGTTTGGAAAAGCAGGCAGCAAGAATAAAGTCCCTTGATGACCTGTGATGAAACAGGACATGAAAATTGATGTTCCTCAAAATCAGTTCAAAGTGAATCACGAAAAAATATGAATGCAGGTCTGAACAGGGCCATAGTGTCATATCAGTTAGTACTGGTTCTTACTCCATGTCTTTGTGGTAAATGTGATAAGCCACGACCACAAGGCAGCTGAGGAATCTGCGAAACACCATGGTGGTAAAAGGAGAGTGGACCTCCGCTGAAATGGCATCCTCTGAAGCACACAGATAAGTAAAAGCACTCAACACAAAGATCCAAAGAAATACTGTCCCGTACATGTAAACTGGTTTGAGATTGTAAAAGCTAGGTCCTCGCCTCTAATAAATTGGTCGATGTGTGTCAGAGTGATGCCCTGATGGTGGACGTTGCAGTCTTTGAGCAGCCGCCAGAGCTGCAGGCGGGACAACAGGAAGATGTTGTCTGGGGACTGAGTGTGGCCAAGTCTGCTGTAGAAGCTGTAGATGGACCTCAGATCTGTGTTGTGTCTCAAAACCGCAAGCTCCACCTGTCGCGAAGACGGAAAAGCGTCAGGACTGGGACAAGGGTGGGGGGGGGGAAAAAGGGATGTGGATGGGAAAACAAAATAAATGCTCAGAATGTCACAGTGTCACAGAGGAGCCTGACCTGTTTTTGTTCAGCATCACGTCTTTTCTCTGGGATTTTCTCCAGAAGGTGTTCAATGTTCAGAGCCATGTCTGGTCCAGGACCTGACAGAGGTAATATACCTGGAACAGGACATGATCTTTTAACTGTCTTCAGAGTCATTTTTGAGGTTTGTGTTTTTGTCTGGTCTTAAGTAGCAGGCTACTGATACCCCCTCCAGGATTACATAGTTATAAACAGATTTGAATTTTAAACTCTTGCTATAGTCAGACTGTAGTAGAGATATTGTTTGGTTTGGTTTGGTTTGGTTGTTCAACTTGTTCCAGTGGTTTAAATGTTGTTGTTTTTTTTTTACTTTAAGTTTCGAGTGTTCTCATTTTAGTTTTAAGTGTTTCCCAGAGAGCTGAGTCTGACATTTTTCCATCATCATTGTTTTTTAAAAGTACTTTTTGTCATGTATTCTTTTACTCTATGATTAAAGCAGTGAAAGGTTAAATCTCCGATTGTATTTTAGTTTGGAAAAGTGTAGGAGTGTGGATGTTTAAGCTGGGTTGATTTTTGTGTGTTTTATAAGTTGCTATATGTCAATAAAAAAAAGATTTCAAACAGTACCTGAAAATCTAAGGCCGTGAGAGTGCTGTAAATGTAGGTGTTTACCATGAGAAGTGGGAGTTCTGTGTCCGCTCAGGCTGGTAGTTATCATCTGATCGTCTGCAAACTCCCCTTGAAAAACCTTCCCATTGTTAAAAGTGAATTTTCCCTACGAACCAAATAGAACATGCATACGTACACATTAAACAGCGTACATCAAATGTAGAGTCACTTCTAAAGCGTCCATGAAAAACATTTCTTCCTTCAGGGTCTTGACATTGACAGTGATGATGAAATTACCTGCCCATGTTTCTTGTTGTTCTTCCATTCCCCTTCATAGATCGCACCACCGGCATAGTAAAAGGTTCCCCGTCCGTGTCTCTCGCCCTGAACGAAATCCCCCGTGTACTGGTTGCTCTGGGAAAACTGGGATCCATCCAGTCGCCATAGGATCCACATGTGAGTGCCTCGTCCATTCTGTTAGAGAAGAGGGAGGGTGCAATATATATGAACATAATGAACATAAGAACGAACATTTGTTAACTCGTTTGAGCATTTATTTAACTGTCAAATTTAGATTACGGTGCCTGCAACACGCCTCTGTCTCAACTTTTGTTTGAGTGTGTTGCAGGCATCAAAATCTAAATTTAAGTTGGTCAGCGACAATCTTTTTTTCTAAGTTCTTTTATCAGTTGAATATACTTTGTACAATCATTGGAGGGCTTCCCTACCCGGATGCCATGATACCAGGTTCCATCATACTGTTGTCCAAGCTTCAGCCACTTCATGGTTCCCTCTCCATGTCTCAGGTTGTTCTTCCACTCACCCGAGTAAACGTTACCAGAGGGGTAGCTGTTTGGACAAAATGGAGCCTTTGGGTTTTCACTGCCAATTCAGATACACATAAGTACATATATACGGTCATTTACTCCACAAATACTGCACTGCACATACCGCCTCACTCCCCATCCCTCTCTGTCGTTCTTCACCCAGTCTCCTTTGTACCAAGATGTTTTATCCTGGTTATAATACACTTCACCCTAACAAAGTGACATCCTTTTTTTTAAAAAAAAAAAAAACAACATAAAAATAACAGCAACACGGAATTCTTTGATAACCTCTATGAAATTGTGCATCTTACCTTGCCTTGCCTTTTGCCTTGATGCCACTGGCCTTTGTATAACACACTGTTCTTGGTACTTTTGTAGGTTCCAGTTCCGTGCCGCTTCCCATAATATACTTGACCCTTGTAGGAGCTGCCGTCCGGCCAAGTGTACTTGCCCTGGCCCGCGAGTGTGTTGCATGCAAATTCTCCCTGTCGCATGACAAACTCACTTTCACTACCCCCTGGAAACCTCTTCACCTTTAAACGACTTGGTTTTATTTATTTCGGTGTATTCAGACTGAAAATCCTTACCTCGTATTTCAAGCCGCCTGCCCACGTTAACACACCGTGACCATCCATGAGTCCCCTAGAAAACGTGCCCTTCGGACGAACAAGGTGTTTGCGGTTTTACTTGCTCATTAGGAATGTATTTAAATCACAGCCGCGCGTTGAAAAAAGGAAAAGGTTTCACGCTATTATAGGCCTGCTTGTCGGGGTTGAGATTTGTTTTCTGTACTGTAAAATCAACATTGTTTTTGCATTTTTAAATAAACATGCTGTCATTTGCAATACCTTATACATATGGCCTCCCACAAAACAAGCGACTCCTTCTCCATTGGGGTGGCTTTCGTAGGTTTCTCCTTCATACCTGTCACAGACACTAAAGTTTACACTTTGGACTTCACTCACAACATTCGATGCATTTGTGTTTTGCATCTTAATCAAAAAGAATGAATGTAAGACATCTGGCTCGTAATTTACCTTAGAATGACTAGGTTAAAAAGTGCAGGTAGTTGATAAATGTCATCATTCCCGGGCCGTTCGTCGTTGACACACGGTTCTTGGACGGTTTGGACCTGATCCGAACCAGCACAGCGGCTCAGTAACTTACTCTTCAACTTTCCTTCCGCCATCGGTGACACGTCTGTGTTGTCGTACACTTCTTTTTTTTTAAAATTCTTTCTAGTTTTTGTCATGGGCTTTCTTTTCTTTTCCTCGTGTCATCTTTGCCGTTTATGTGTCTGAAGCTAAAGTTAGCGGTGTCTCCATGGCAACGGGAAACTACGGCAGCCTCACTAAGTCAAACAAGTTCACCACAACTACTTCAACCAGAAATAAAAAAGAAACACGACACATACGATGCGACGTATCGACTGTATTGTCTTTTTTTTTTTTAATAGGTTTTAATATGTAAAAACAATACTGAAATACAAAAATAAAAACAGCCGCTCTAAGACAAACACACAGTCGACACCATGCATTTGTTTCAGTCCTCTCCCAGTGATGTTTCAGAAAGATAAACACAGATGTAAGCCAGTGTAAAGGAGGTTTCTCAGACACTAACTTTCTTGACACGGTCAGTCTTGTGAGATGACGTCCAGGTTAGCGAGGTGCCTCATGGTGGGCCTGCCGTGTGGACAGTTCCACGGCTGTTCAATCTCTCCCATGTGAAGCACAAGCTTTTTCATCTCACTGGCACTCAGAGCAGTGCCGATCATCACCTGAGGACGAAGGACAGCCAAGTAAAGTGAGTAAGATTCAAGGTCTGTATTGTCACTGTACAAGTACAAGATTTTGTTTGGAGCAAGCCAGTAGACGCCTCATTAAAACTATAAAATATTACTATTATTGAAATACACACATATGTGTAAATAATACAAATAAAATATAGTTACATAGAATAAAGGTGCTAGGAGGTGTTTGCACCACTTGCACTTCTTTTTTCCATTTCTAAATCTGCAACACTTAGGTTGACCTGATCCCGACAAATGTTGGCTAAAGTATAAAAAAATATGTAAGCTGTCAACCTAGTGGAAACACTGATGTCTATCTTCAAAAATCAAAACAAAATCAACCAAGCACTAAATTAAAATAAGCTCCTGATCTGAATGTTTTAATAGAGCACACTGTCTCGCATCTTATAATCATTTTACTCTAAAATAATTAGGAATAGGTGAAAATCTAAAGATTTCTGAGCTGGACTAAGACAGTGTTTTAAGATCCTTACAATGCCTCTTTTCCATGCCAAGTAAGGAGATAAACATTCACAGTTCTTGTGATCTTATGTGATAAAATGTGTTTCCAGCAGTTTTTCTATCCATTTTCAACTGGCCCATAAAAAGCCCTAGCAGCACCTACTGCTCATCTCCACACACATAACTAGTCAACTTGAGTAAAACTCAGTGCTGATCACGCACAGATTTCCGACAAGCTCTCGAGGCGAACATCTGCCTGACGCGGGATGGTCGGCACATAACGCCTGGGCTGTCGCTTAGCATGAAGATCAGCTCCTCGATGTCAGCCGGGCCAAATGTCCAGTTCTTACTGGTGGGCAAAGATACCAGCTTTACTCGTTCCATCACCTGAGCTGCAAGTGCAAGGACAAACATGGTTTCAGTCTTTTTATTTTGAATATGGGAAATCTGTGTTAACTTAAGATGAAATCATTAACTTTTAATCATTTAATCAGATTCAGTTTATGCGGTTAAAGTGTTCCTACCATCCTCATCAACCAGAAATTCGAAGCCATTCTTTCTGAAAATCTCAATGTTTTCTATAAGTACATTCTCACTGACTGCAGTGAGGTGAAGTTTCTGGGGGCTGAAAAGATAAAGCACAGAGCAAAAATACATCACCGAATGGGAAAAAGGTCAAGTCTAAACCAGGGTTATAATGGTTAACCAAAACTAAAACTAGCAGTGAAAAAAATCATTTTGTTAACTGAAATCAAAATAACGAAAAAACTACAGCCAAACAGACAAAGTCAGCTTTGTTTTCATTCTCCCAATATGAATGGTTCATGGTGCACATGAAAGGTTCAGTTTGTGAACCTTCTCTAGGGGTGAAGTTGCAGATTGCCTCACCCTCCACCCTCTTATTGGTGTAACTTCTAATTTCTACTTGTAAAACTACCTGAAACTAAACAGAAATGTAAAACCAAACTGTAAGAAATAAAGAAATAAAAATAAAAACTAATGAAAGTGTCAAAACTATACAAGTTAAACTCTTACGCGATGAGTTTCTGTCCCTGAAGTGCAGTGTGCTGTTGCAGCATCTCAAAGTTGTACTTCTCATCAGTGGCGTGCTGGTCAATCATGAAGATATCAGAGTTGAGTTTGGTGATAATGAAGCCCAGGTTGAACTGACCAATGATCACCATGTCTTTGAACATGTCTTTACTACATGGATGACAGAAAATCAGATTCATGTGATCGAAATTACGCTCAATTAGTGATGGTGAGTTGCAATAGTGTAGATTGAAATTCCTACCTGATCTCCTTCTTAAGCTCTTCCTCTGCACTTTGGTTTTCTCCCGGGTTGATCTTGGCCCTGAAGCGTCTGTACTTGAGCTCTTCCCCGGCTTTCATTTGCTGGTCCTTCAACCTCCTCATCCTTCCTGCTAGCTCCTGTAAAGAGAAGGGTAGCGGTAGAGTCCTCCTCTGTAAACAGACGGGAGAATCCAAAGCAGAGGAGGAGGAGGAGCATCTCTCCAAGCGGTTTGAAAACGTGGATTCATATTCTGTGGTGACGAGTGGACTCTCCTTCCTGGCTCTCTTGGCATCTGGACTCACAGTACAGTCCTCATTGGAAGTGCATGTGTCAGACTTTGGGTGTTCGAGAACTGTGTGGTTTTCCTCTGACATTTCTTTAAAGTCTTCATTTTTAATGGGTCTTTCAGTCTCTGATTCAGGAGAGTTTATGTTTAAGCCACAAGCTTCAATATATGGTGTTGCTGTAGTGGAGTCACAGCTGGACACATCTGGACCACCGCATGGTGTCCTACCATACTTGAACCCATCTAACACTGACTTTCCCACGGTGGAGCATTTAGTTACATCTCTCATAGGCTTCAGAGGAGATTTTACATTTGTGTTGGACACAGGAGGTTTTCCAGTATCCTTAAAAAAAGACTGCAGTGTCTTCTGCTTTGGACCGCTGCTGGCAGCTTCTGATACACCAGCCTTTTTAACAAAACTGGATGTGTGTTGGCTTGAAAAAGCAGCTTTTAGGCCAGCCAGGTTGAGAGATGACTTTGGGCTCTGAAGCCCTGTTTCCACGTCTTCTCCGGACTCTGGTAAGTTCTCATCAGATGGAAGAACCCGACACAGCTCAGACGCAGACGCTGTAAAGACAGTTAACAAAATAAATGTCAAAATAAACCGGAGTGGAAGTTTACTGTTAATTGTAAAGGTACATAGAGTAGAGTTAATCCTAGAATCTTGTCAATATATCCATGTTACAAATGGTAAATATGCAGATCAGTTCTTACTCGTTATGGGTTTAGGTGTATAATTCAGGCTGATCTTATTGACTCCAGCCTCATACATGTTGGTGAGAGACGTCTTTAGAATAGCCAGCAAAAGTTTCTCCTCTTGAAGGAAAATCTGCCGTTTGTCTGGGGTCACATTCACATCCACACACTCTGAAATATCACAAACAAAACACAAAAGTAAAAAAAAAAATCCTATTTACACATATGGTACATTTCAGAAATGGCCCCATTTTTGATTCATTTTCTTTCAATTTTCTTACCTGAGGCGACAGTTATGTTCAAGGCAACAAATGGATACTGATGTCTGTTATACATGTGATACACTTCATTCACAAGTTTGGTCACCTGCCAAGTGGAAATATCACAAGTTAAAATAAAAACACCTGACTGAACATTTGCCAATATTTCCGCTAAACATGAACTACCTTCAGGGGATCACATGGACGGCTGTTGATGAAGAAGAACTGCCTGTCTGTGGCGCTTCTCCCAACGCCATGGTCCCCTCGTGACACGAAACCTGTGATGCTACCAAAAAAAAAAAAAGGACTTTTAATGAAAAAACTACACTTTTTCCAGAGAAGACACTTCCATGAAACAATAAAATACCTGTGATTACAAAAAGTCAGCTATAGTTTTAGTTTATCATGGTCTCACTCACACAAAAAGCTGTTTAGGTAGATCTGCATCTTTCAGTCCATATTCTTCCATAACACTTTCTATAGGGGGCACTTGCTGAAAAGGCAGAAGCGTCTGTATCTGCAGAAAACCAAACAGGTGTTACACTAAGGGAAAGCTCCCAGAAACAATAAGACAGATGACAGATCAAATGAATTCACCTTGTCCAATGCAACATTTTGAAGAATTGAGGAAGAGCATAAAAATGGCTTTGATGCAGTTGGACTGACAGCATCTGTAGTTTGCAAATAAGCGTCACAGTCAACAAAAATGTCAAATGATTGTTCCAACCTGTTTGGGTCCAAATATGGCTCCTATGTTCTCTCGCATGTTTTGGCTGCCGCTGGTGCTAAGAACCGCGCTGCGCTTTCCCTGCCCGTTCTGGTTGGAGCAAGTAATCCGAACTCCCGTGGAGATGATACAGTAGGACTGCAGCACGTGTATCATTTTGATATATTCCTGAAAATGCAGTAACATACATAAGAATAAATGAGGGATCGATATTTCAAATCCACTGACAAGGCCTTGAATAACAAATGTTTTTTAAAAAGCCTTTATGTTTATATCTGCGTTATTAAAATGTATGTTATGCAATTTAGAAGTCACAATAAATACTTTATATAAGGATTCAGAGTCAGCGGAATGGGGAATGTTTTGTAAATAAATTCTGTGATGTTGTTATCTCATGTAAATAGTTTTTATGTTATCGTTTGTTAGGTTGTTATTATATTATTATAATATATTGTTGTAATAATAACATTTCCCCTTTATTTTAAAGGAGTTGTTTGGAATATTTCCATATAAATAGTATATGATCAGAATTATAATAGTAATAATAACAAGAAACAACAGCTGTCAAAGTAGTTGTTTGTAAGATCTGTATATAAATATTATTTAATAGAATTTATTCTATATATATACATATACACACACACACACACATTTAGGGGGTGCTGTTTTAGCAGTGCTCTTTAGGGGGAGCTACCGAGTGAGTTTTGGTCCTAAGTGTGCCATGAGTTTTCGTGCATGTTTAGACCCCCCAAAATGCGCTCCAAGTCATAAAGACAAAAAAAATCATTACAGTTTCAATTGGGCCATGCCTCACACTACGTGTTTTGGCTCGGGCCCTGATTAGAACAACCCTTTAATAACGGACCTTCTTGATGTTGCGCTGGAACTCCTTGTGTCTGACAGGTAAGGTGTAGAAGAGCTGCTGCAGGCTGACCGTGGTGCCTTGCTGTCGGGGATGAGGCGACTTTTGCACCAGGTGGCCTTTGTGATCAAACACCAGCTTGGTCCCCACCTGACTGGACTCATGGCACGTCACCACACTAAGATCACTGGGGGTAGATTGTCAGAGAAAGAAATGTTTATCTGATTAAGGGAGGGCGTTTTATTGGTTGACGGTGAAGAATTAGTGTGACTGTGTGTGTTTTACCTCAGAGCACACAGAGAGCTGAGAGCTTCACCCCGGAAGCCAAATGTTTCCACGTGGATGAGATCAGAGAAATCCCTTATTTTTGATGTGTGATGCTTCAGTGCTGGGGGAGAAATAGTTTTCTTTTAATCAAAAAGGGGTAGTCAATGAAAGTGTGCACGCGAAGCAGACACTTACTGAGTCCTTCAAAGTTGGCCTCTTCAACTCCTTTGCCATTGTCAGACACTTCCACTACCTCAGCTCCACACTCCTTCAACCTGACATCTATGACATGCAACAACGTACACAATGTTAACGCGTTCTCTTCAAACTGCATTACACCCTGGTTTCAAGTGAGTCAGTCACAATCAGTTCATTCACTCTTCTTCAAGTGTCATATTTTAGCTTTTAAAAGACTACGCACGCTAGAGTGGAATTGTTCAGTGGTGTACATCTTTATACTTACCAATATTGGTAGCGCCTGCATCAACACTATTTTCCACCAGCTCTTTGACAGCAGTGGCCAAAGTCAGCACCACCTGCCCGGAGCAGATCTGATGCACTGAGTGTTTGTCAATGGCCTTGATGGATCCAGCAGGTTCAGAGATGCTGAAGAGGAAGCAAGCATTTGTGTACAAAGGTGCATATGTATTCTCTCAGATGTACATGTAAAATATTAAACATTATATAAAACTGGAACCATGTAATCCGCGATAGGCACATTAAGACTAGGAATTCCAGGTCAAATGTGGTGTTTTACTGGTTGGAAAGTTGACTATTACAACGAATTGCAGAGTGGCACGTTGCTGTAACAATGTTAATATTTATGCATGACTATAATAATAACCAATGACTTTTAATTACATTGATTCCGAAGTTAAGATGTAAGAAAAGGACATAACGCGGGTCTACAATCTGTGTTTAGCATTTTAGAATTGCATGCTCTAAAAAGAAATGTGTCTGCGGTAGAATAAGCACTGTTAGCTAACTTACCAAGCATCAGACATTTTCAACGAGTAGCTAAAAGGTTTCAGCAGGTTTTTTTAGATACGTGGCTTCATTTGCAACACAGAAAGAAAGAGGCACTAGCTAGCGTGTTGTCATTCGTGCATATGTAGCTAATTTTCCATTTTCTGTGTCATAACTTGGGTCCACAGCTCACATCTTCAGGTAAACACAAAAAAAAACGAAGCTGCAACTAAAGCCGCGCGGATTGCGCACATTGTTTGCGAGTCTCCCTACTGCGCCGAAATGCGCAGCCGATTAAAAACAATACTCTGAAATGTCAAGCGCTCGTGATGGTAACCTTACGAAACGAGTTTAAAAAAATGTAATGTACAAAAACAAGAAACAAATCATATCACAGTACACGAGTAGTGATATCAAAATCCTTGCCTCAAACTTTGTAGCGTTTCATCAGCACTACAACGCAGTCTTTGACCTCTTGACATGTTAGGGCGTACGTGCAAATGGCCCTTGTCGTGAAAAAACGAATATGTCAAGTTCTGTTTATGTTGCAGACATACTCTCAGTTAAAAAGGAGTCTCTGAGTAATGGTGTGCGTCGTCGAACTTGACATTTTGCGACATAACGTGTTTTCGATCAACATCTCGAGTTTTACGTCAAGCGCGTATTGTCAGACGGTCCCCTGCGTGTCTAATCATGGCCGCCGTACCCCGTCGGTTTGACACACCGTGTGGAACTTGACAGCTTTCGGCGTTTTCAGAAAGATTTCTAAAATGTAAATACGTGACATTGATCAAATAGTTTGACACAGCAAGTTGCAAATATGGGGCAGCTGTTGGGGCAGTAGCACTGTTTTATTAAGTCATTCGTATTCTCACGCTAAAATGTACAGTTCAGCATCCAACAGCGGACCTCTGCGGTCGGAGGAAAGTTCTGGCAACGGCTCTAACCTCTTAGTCCGACGAAATCTTAAACCTATCACGGGGCATGGGATTGATACTACCCTGAGCCTGTTAAGTTTGGCGAGCGAAGAAGACGAAGACGACGTCCAGTTTGACAGTAAGCAGCTTTTCTTCGCGCATTTAAAGTTGCTGCCAGTCCCCCGTGCGTTATTGCGCAACTCTTGTTTTGTCTGACCCACGTTTTCTGACAGTGTTAAAACACAGTGGAGTATTTGACTTTTAATAGCTTAAACGTTTGCTTTCAGTAAACCGGTAGTGAAGTATTGTTGGCCATGTGAAAAACAACGTGACTGAGGTCCTTCCTCCCCATTACCCCTCAGCTGTAGCTGCTACTTTTAAAACACATCCAAGCCTCAGGTATCTTTGACATGTCACTTTATATCATAGACTGTGGTGGGCTAAATATGAACTGTACAGTTAAAATATAGACGATAAATGGGCAAAACATATGCCTTTAAAACACAGCTTTTATTAGAAGTGGTAAACAGCTAGCTAAACATCATCAGGTTTCAGCAGTAAATCAAAAACATTTAAGTCTTAAAATAATTGTGTTACAGTAACCTGTTAATGGTGCGTATAGACACGTACACGGTGTCTGTGTCTGCTGTGAGCTCTGTTTATTTCTTTGACTGGGATTTTACTGTGTTTATTATTGTGTTGATGTATTGTGTGTTCTGTTTTATGTTGAATCCTGGCCGTAAACTAATTCCCCTGCGGGGACAATAAAGTGAACCTTGAACCTTACAGTTTTTCAGATTTTAATGACAAGATGTTCTGTACTCAGCGTCTCACAAACGAAAGCTTATCCAAAGTCTGTCCGGCTGTTGTAGTTTGTAACAAATGCCTTAGTACAAATGTTGTTTGTACTACGTATTTTTCATGTGTAGACTTAAACACAGTGCAGAGCAACATGTACGTTTCTACATTTTGAGACCACAAGATGCATTTCCATCAAGATGTTGTTGGGTTTTTTTTTTTTACTCAAATCTTTACTCAAGAAAAAATAAAGCAGTGTCACACAGAACAAACAACGCTAGTCCTTCACACCGTCCATATTAGTTTTCTTTAATTGGTCCAATTGTCACCGCTTTGAGTTTTGTAAATTGTCAATTTTTCCCATTTATTTTCAAGTTGTGCTTCTTGTAATCTCAGTTTTTGTGTCAATTTTTCCATTGTGAAAAATTCTTTCGTGATAGTCCGATATTGGTCCTTCATCAGTGGTTCTGTCTTTCGACAATTCCTTGTAATTGCTTTTTTACTTGCTGCTAACAGTATTTGTACAAGATAACTGTCACTTCTCATTACACTTTCATCGGTGAAAACTACAGCGATAAAGTATCTTGCAACTTATAGGGATCTTACATCCTTGTATTTGCTGTAACATTTCACGTATCATTTCCCAAAACACAGTTATTCTCCTACATTTCCAAAAGACGTGCATGATCCACATGAAATTCTTCCCAACATTTCTGGTGTCGGTTTAACTGTTTACTTTTCATCTTTGGTGTAATGAAGAAACACACTAAGTTTTTCCAGGCCAGTTGCCTCCATATTCGGGAACTGGTGGATGTGTAATGGATCTTACATATGTTTTGTCATTCATTCTGCAGTTTCGGTTTTAAGTTCCCTCTCCCATGTCTCTCTTATATACTTCCATTAAGATATGTTTTGAGCCAGGGAGAGGCAACACATTGGACAATTGAATTGAAACATGAAACACATAATACTGAATTATGAAAATGACATGGCAGATTGGTTTCCAATTCCCATTCAGATGTCCTGGGTCTTTGTTAGAACTTTTTGTTAAAACATATTGACTTTTTTACAGCTCTGTGTGTCAGTCTGGTGTACACAGAAAAAACACAATGGACAGTTTTTAAATATTCACCAGAGAAAGGCTTACTTTTGTCAGCGTGTGTGAGAGCATGTAGCTAACTTTTGTTGCAGATTCTTGGATGGTCAGTTGCTTTGTAAAAATATTCTGCCTGGAAGTTAAGTTGGAGGACAACTCAGAGCTTTTTATTGTCTTTTCCACATTGACAAGTTTGTGGCATATTTAACATTCCATCCCTTTTCGCCTTCAGCGTCTGCATCACTGCAGACACCACACAAAACTGCCTGTGAATGTCCCATTCCCTCCTACCCCCCACTCATGAACAAGACCCCGAGATACTTGAACCCCTCCACTTCAAGTATTAGCCTTTGGCTGCCGCCTGTGGTCCCTGCCCCTGGTCCGATCTCCAGTTGAAGAAACTGGTTTCTTAGCATATTTGTTTGAAAAAATCTCTCTTGATATTGTCTTCCTTGACCACTGCACTACTCTCCAGACATATCCAAAATACTGCCCTTGAACCATCACTTGTGATAAAAGATATTGCTGCCTTTTTATTTTGAGGACATCATGGGCCAGATGTAGATGGTCCGCAGGCCCATTACCTCAAGCCATTTTTTGCCCATGTATGTTTTGAACTGAGCTTGAAACTAGTCATTGTGTACAGCGCATCATGATGTCCCTCTGTCTTTTGAAAACATATTTAAAGCCTTAAGGATAAACTCACATCATAGATACAACCTCTAAGAGAACAATGTCTTTGGAAAGATTACTACTTAGCCCTGCAGATGGAAACGGCAATTCCAGCTTGAACGCCTGCTCTTGGTATTTTCATTCATCAACACAAACTTATACAATGGTCAGGTTGACAATTAAATGTCCATGGGCCTAGTGACCTCATCGTTACACTTAATCAAGTCTGGACATACACATTCTGTATCTGCAGTATGATGAAATGAGAGTAAAGAAGTGTCACGTGTCACTGATGACACTGCCCATCTTGGCACATCTCGACTCCGCTTAGTCATGTGTTTGTGAGTACTCTAGGTGGAGGGAGCCGCTGTATGCTGGACCCCGCAGATAAGCGTCACTGCTGTGCACGCCCCTTTATGTACAAACAAGATGAGCTCATTTTTTGCCTCGGAGGTGAATGGGATAATCATTAGTACTACTGTGGGCGCTCGATATTGCACTAAAAGGCTTTTTTATACAGAAAAAATGGACTTAGGAGAAAAAAACATTGTTGAAATGATTGCAAAGGTTATTGAAGAAGGTAAGATGTTTGTAATTCCACAGAGGAGAAACATTGTGAATATTTAATTGTGAATCAAATGGTGTTTCATTTTAGTTTGAGTTGAACAAATAATATTTTAAGAGTTTTTGGTGCTGCATCTTCCACTTTGAGCATTTCTAGCCTTAGTTTAATTGTTAAAATGATGCAGGAATAAAACTGAACAAAGGATGTCTCAAGAATTCACGTTCTGTTTCTTACTTTGCTCAGCTTCTGACACAGATAATAACCGCGAGGTGCTGTTGGCTGGTAAACGTTACCCGTCCATCCAGGAGTTTGCCTCAGCGATCCCCAACCACCTTCTTTTGGGGTCTCTGCTGGAGCACCTGTGCTTCGTGTATGAGAGGAACCCGGCGCGATCACGTACCCTGTTTAAAGGTACTGAGGTGTTTCTAATGGGATTCCATACGTGTACTCTCAACATTTATACTTCAAACTCAGTTGTAAATGACTTTCCCGTTTGTCTCTCTGACAGTCATTGGACAACGTTTAGCTGCTATGAACCTTCTGTCCCCTTTGGCAATAAGTGATGAGTTCAGCACCGTCAGACTCCAGCACAACCGGGCCTTCACTGAGCTGCTTCAGGCTGCCAGCTCCTCCCTGTATCCGCAGGTACTGGACTGTATAGTGAGCTTTTGTAGTAGTGAGGACGTTGTGATTAAAAGTGCAGGTGTACTGTTTTATTTTTCAGTTCATTAAGTTCTGCTCTGTTGTCAGTGCTTATTGACATTTCATCACGGTGTGGTTACTATGTTTATCCTCGTCTTATTTTACAGGGTCTCGGTACAAACGCGCACAGTCCTCCTGTAAGGTATGCATGCTTTTTGTTTTACTTTGAATTGTTTTCCTGTGAAGTTGCTTTCGAATCATTTTAAAAGTGCTGTGTCGGAGATGAGATTTTTTTCCTTTCCGTAGACCTAAGGAGGGACTTTTTCAAGCGCAGACGTCAAGGTATCTTAGCGAGTTCGAAGAAATCTGTAGACTGGGGAAAGGATCGTATGGGAACGTTTTTAAGGTATTTTATTTGGTTCTTTTCCATTCTGTTTTCTCATTTTAAGAAGAAATCCATCTTACAGGATATGAATCTATTTGCTCATGATGTTTTGTAGGTTACAAATAAACTAGATGGACAATATTATGCTGTGAAGAAAATCCTCATCAAAAGAGTCTCCAAGGATGACTGTATGAAGGTGGGGCATCAGTTATATTTATTAGACCAAACCTAACTTTATGTATATAATAGACACCTGTTGTAAATAATAATTCGATTGTCGCTGCAGGTCCTCAGAGAAGTCAAGGTGTTGTCGAGCCTGCAGCATGTAAATGTCGTCGGTTATCACACTGCGTGGATGGAACATGTTCAGCCTGCAGCATGTAAGCTCTCCACCACATTTCCTGACAATAAAATAGTGTAGCTACAGTGAATGAAGTTACAATGAACACTAGGGCAGTGAAGCAGAAAAATGTCTGTCATTTATTTTGTTGTATCACAGTTCACACTCTTTACAACATTTTTTTTCTGACCTTGTTCACATTTTAGGCCTACATTTATTTTATTAGTAAATTAATATGATTTTTTTTTTTTTTACACAATTAATAAGTCATTTTGGACAAACCTTAAAAAGTAAAAAGAGAAATTGACTAGTATATATTTCAAAATGGATATGAAATCACCTATATTAGGATATGAGATTTTGGTCATACTGCACAGCCTGAATTAACCCTGCTGTTCACATGCAAGACAAGCATTATACTGTACGTAATGTCTGTGTTGCAGATCCCGAGTCTGTCCTGCCTGCTCTGGAATCTCCTGACAGGTAAAATCAGTCACAAAAAGAAGAAAAAACAAACCAAACTCGGCGTCGTGTCGACTCGACACTGTCTGTTGACAGTATTTGTAAAATACATTTGAAACAAAAACAGCAGAAATGACTTTTATTTAATATAAATATGCTTTCAAATGCTACTTACCAGACAGAAAGCAGACAGATGAGATGCGGGTTCAAGATGAGCCGCTGTAACACTTATGCAATGTAATACAAGCAGTAATACTCACTTCTGAATACTTCATCTAGAAATTTAAATACTGTTGAATACTGCTGATTAAATTACTTTACAGTATATTGTTATTTTAAATTTCTCAAATTCAAATGGAGAATTCACACTGACATCCGTTCCTTCTGTTGACGTATGAATTTTAGCAGCTGGACCGAGCATACTTGAGCTACTAGTTTTTGATTTCATTTCATTTTTTTAATCTGTTTTGAGCTCATTGAAATAGAATATCAGTAAAGGGAATTCTCAGACTACATACATTCAGAAAAATGTTTTTCCAAGTCAAACAGATCAATGAAATAAATTGTGGTAAAAGTGGTATTTAAATTTCAAGATGAAGTATTCAGTAGTGATTAAAAAAAAAAATCCTGACAAAAGTCCAGAGGTTACGCTGATGTGACAAGTAATAAGGACCAATAGATATATTCATTTGCATTTTATGTGCAGCAAGTTATTTGCACGCACGCACACACACACATACACTCCTCATGTGGGCGAAGATTTGGCCTGTGCTTGTACTTAATTTGTGGCTTTAGATGTGGTAATAATGGGCTTCTTTTTTGCAGTTCTGATGAGAGCCCTGACAGCAGCGGCACCAGCTCCTCTATAGTTTTCCAAAGCCTCAGTCAAGAACAGACAGATGCTGCTTCAAGTGCCAAAATGCTTCCAGAAGAGACCAGCCCTGTCACAGCCTTAGTTTCAACTCATGAGAAGGGCCAGGTGGTGTGTCCTAAAACAATGCGCCGCATCCCAGAGAACTATGTCCCTTGTGTCTTTCTGGGTCAACGGGCTCCTGTGAAGAGCTCCAAATGTCCCACTATGGGCTGGGACAGTTCAGTACTGATAGAGGAGGAGTCCAGCAAGAGTAACATGGAGCTAAACAACACCTCCTACAATGACAAGGAGTATCAGCAGTGGGCTGACAAATGTACACCAAAGCCTATTAAAGAGGTAGGTGCTCAAATAGACTTTCATGAATGTCTCACACAGTCTTACACTGGGATGTACTCTTGAAGAAGAATGTACATGTCAGGTTGTGGTTCTGCTGTATCTGCAGGTACAGTTCCACCTGATGCTCTACATCCAGATGCAGATGTGTGAACGCTCACTGAAGGACTGGATCTCCGAGAGGAACGCCAAGCCCAAAGACAAACTAGCCTTGAAATGTAATAGTTTAACAAGCATTATTCTTCTAATACTACTTTATTCCGATACTAGAAAGCACTCAGAGAGCAAAACCTCTGCCAATGCAGCTAAATTCCCCACAACAACACACCATTTCCAGCAATCACATTGGCTTGAATACTGACAAATGCCAGTAAAAACAAAACCCACTTGGCAGAGGTAATAAATTGTTAATGACTGCTAGTGTAATGCCACTTTAGTGTATGTGCTCTGTGTTTCTTTGGAAATAAATATATTGTGCTTTTGCATTTCCAGGTCCTTATGGATGTGTTAATAGCGAACAAACGCTCAGCCTGCTGAGGAAGATACTTGAAGGGGTGGAGTACATTCACTCCAGAGGAATCATGCACAGAGACCTGAAGGTAATTAGTGTCATTTTATTCGTGAATATTTGACACATTCGAGGTATTTCCATAATCGTACATTTTACTCTGACACACAGGTGTCAACTACGTAGGAGTACTGTTGAAATTATCCTTCACATGATATGACAGAAAGGATATGTTGTATATATTCTCCCAGTGGTTAAAAACATATTCATACATGCTCTCTGGCAGGATTTTTCTCAACTCTTCCCTCTTGCTGTGGATGTGGTGTAGATATATAACACCTTTGCAAATGTCCTTAAGCCGTCTTGGCTGCTGAGTGAGTTTCAGTAGCTCATCTCTCTGCTTGGAGAAACATGGCAGCATCAAGGTCGAGGGCAGGTGGCCGTTTCGGTTGTAGACGGTGAGTGGGGAGGTCAGGCTGAGGAGTTTGCCCAGCAGGGATCTTTCCTTCACCTTAGTGCTGTTGTTCAATAACATGAAAAGGCAGTTCTCTCCGGCATCGCTTAGCTTATTGATGTTGGCTCCGTAACTCAGTAGCAGGTCAACCAGCTCACTGTTTCCCAAGCTGCATGCCTCATGTAAAGGTGTCACGCCAGCATTGTTCACAGCGTCAAGGTTGGCACCGCTCTCCAGCAGCTCCGTAATGCAGCTAACGTCATCTTCCCAGGTTTCAGTGGTCTTTGTAGCAAATACCATTCCAGCCAAGTGTAGAGGAGTGTTTCCAGAGTTTTCCGCTTGCTAAAAACAATCCAAATGACTTTAATGTAGATAATGCAGATATTAAGCTTAAAGCTTGAATTTCAACAGCGTTAAGAGCACCAAAAAGATACAACACTGCAAGCAAAGATGATTTATGGAACGTCACTCAGGAATTTGTCTGTATTGGTTTGGAATCCACATTGTAGTGCTTATATACCTAGGAGACACATATGCCATCGTTTTCATCCATGAATGCTTACATTCCATAAATTACGGATCGTCCAATATAGTTTTTTTTCAAGGCTGATATTGATACAGAGTGATAATCTTTACATACAGTAGTTGCAATAAAAAATTTACTCTTGTCTTGTCTTTGCTTAAATGCCTTTAAGGTGACTGTCAAACCAAGTAAAGTACAACTCAATAGTATTTCATCAATATTTATTGTGAGTTTTCACATTTAACTGGAGGGATTATACATATTAAGTTGTAGTATATAAATGTTTTATTTCAGTGTTGATAGGCTATCCGTGTCTGCTCAACACAGAGACCAGCCCATTTCATTTATCAGATGTTGGATAAAAAGTAGTGATCATTATAAAAGGGTGACTATCAGATGCGATGAATGGTCATAGCTGATAATCGGCCTACCCCTAATTTCTTTCTCATCTCCTATTGTCAAAGTTTAACAAAAAATAGGGTGACTGACAAAAAGGAGAGGAGTAGAACTCACCATGTTGATATCTGCTCCCTGACTGATCAAGGTAACGATCATGTCCTTACGGAGCATCCCAGAGGCTCTATGCAGGGGCGTCATTCCCATGCTGTCCTTAACGTTAACATCGGCACCGTAGCTGGTCAGAATTTGGACAGCAGATTGAGCTGCACTGCATACTGATAGATGAAGAGCTGTCTGCTGAGTCACTCCTGTCACCTGTAAAAAAAAAAACAAAACAAAACAAGAAACACACTTGAAGCAACATACTTAGAGAGGAATTTTAATTCGGCATTCTTATTGTCTTACTTCATCACAGACAGGCCTTCTGCCAGTAATACAGCATAATGGCTTAAATTTTAGTCAGAGGTAATAACTGTACTAATATTGGACATACTCTATACCTGTTGAATTTCAAAGTAAGGAGCTTAACTTTGGATAGATGTGGTTTTGCTAAATGAAAAACAAAGACCTCAGCATTGATGTTGACACCGTGCTCACAGAGTAGCCGTAGACAAGCCTCTGCCTGCCTTTGTACAGTCATCAAAGCAGCATGGAATTTGGAACCTTCTTCAGACGAAGGAACCATCATTCTCGGCCAGCTGTCAACCACCAAGTGCAGTGTTGTTCTACCGAGCTTGTCCCTGTGACACAGGCAGACACATTGAAGGTTTTTATCAGGCACAAAAAGCACCAGGTTTGTTATTTAGTGGAAGCTCGTAGCATTAAAAGAAACACTCCATGCAACACTGAAGTATTGGCAGCTGTAGTGTTTGTTCATTTTGTTTTCTTATGTGTATTTGTTTTTCTCCAGACCTTATTTCGGGGTCTGCCCCTGCTAACAGCAGGCTCTGCATGCTCTTCAGTCTTCTGTAAGTGGCTGCAAGATGAAGGGGATAGATACTAATGCCCTAAAGCAAAGCAAAACAAGAGAAGACAAGCTAGAATGTTACAAACAGAAATATGTTTCATCCTTAACACCACAAGAAGTACTTTTAGGCACTTAGGTCTTTCTTTTTTTATATAATAATCACACAGAAGTGTAAATGCGTGGGAACTGCAAAAGCTTCTTGTGGTTATCACTGTCTGTTAATGTTATTTAATAATTTTTAATTGTTATAATATTTGGGGATTTTCTAAAATGTAAGATTACATATTTTAGTACATGTTTTACTTAAGTTCTGTCTGTTTCAATTCTCAGATCTATTTAAAAAAGTTTGCATTAGTCACACGTACCTTCCAGAAGAGTTTTCTTTTTGAAACACTGTGTATCTTGTTGGAGTAGTTGCTCCCATACGTCTTTGACAAGTCTTCGATGCGTCCCACGTCTTCATCCATAATCGCAGCATAGAAATCATCGTTGTGATCTTCGGTAAAGTTCCCGTTCGTAGTGATATTTTCCATTGCTGTTCTTCAACATGACCAAGCATCAAGCTTCAATGCACTCTGTGTGGGTTCTTGTTTGTGTACAGAGTCAGACATTTCTTGCACGTTGCCAATTAATTCTGGAGGAATGGCAGTTATGGCAGGAAAAAAAATGTACACGTCGGCTACTTCTGTTTTCTGTGTTTGGTGTTTTCAGTCGGTCTGATTTCATCATGATGCACAGCCTTCCTGTTTTAACTGATAACTTCTTGTTGTGAGTGGGGCCAATTATGGGGAATGGTGACACCCCTTTTAAAAAGTCCTGGTGTTGTATCAGTATTTTATTCTTGCAAAAGAAAAGGAGTTATCTTAAAATACTTGTATGCTTGTAATCTATATTCCAAAGTACAGGAAATAAGAGTATAATATTTTTACATTTAACTGGAGTGGTTTATGAGATGTAATAGAAGCAGCTAGATTATTCTGTGTATATTCTATGTCTTTTCACGATGACTTTATCCAGTATCCATCATGATTGGTTCAAAACTTTTTTTATAGTCACATAGTATATAGAATGACTTAATGTAGGACATATAACACCACTCTAATGTGGAGTTGATCAATGTGCTTTTTGACACAGATTATTAGTAATCAAGGAAACCAAATTTTGATTAGTTTTTATTTTCATTTAGTCTTTCGGCTTTGTTTTTAATTTCAGTTTAATTGTACGACTGCAAAGGTAGTTTTAGTTTTTATTTTTATTTTGAGGAAATGTTCGAAAAATGTTGAATATCAGATCCGATAAGCAGCTCAA
>JAPQRN010021932.1:5524-27894 GCA_037367275.1 Coranthus polyacanthus | reverse complement strand
TTTAATCTCTACCTTTAAGATGATGGAATATTGTATAAAACTGTATGACATTACATGCAAACAGACCTTTCCATTCAGTGATATATGGAATTAACTGTCACTTTCTTTCCCTTATTTTCCACAGCCAAGGAACATTTTCCTTCATGGTCATGACTGCTATGTGAGGATTGGGGACTTTGGTTTGGCCTGCGGGGATTTAATATTGGACGGTCATAAAAGGAGCAGCTCTCCCAGCAGCAGTAATACTTTACCTCTCGGCTTGTAATATATTCATGACAGCAGCAAATCTCTAAATCACAACTAGATGGCGCTATTTGCCTGTAAGTCACCTTTCTGATGTGTTCTGCAGATCGTTCTCATACCACAGGTGTCGGCACATTTGTGTACGCCGCACCAGAGCAGTTAACGGGCTCCAAGTACGATTCAAAGGTAAACATATAAACAGCATCAACAGTAATTATCATTTATGTTGCCCTGGTTTTCAGCATTTTCATTAAACTGCATCTCTAATCCATTAAATTTGTAACTGCTCTGACCACAAGTCCAAACTTTGTGTATCGTGATTGCCTTCTCAGTCAGACATGTACAGCATCGGAGTCCTGGCTTTTGAGCTGTTCCAGCCCTTTGGGACAGAAATGGAGCGTGTCCGGACCCTTGGGGACCTGAGAGAGGGGAAAATCGCAGAGTCGTTCTGCCAGAGATGGCCAGTCCTAGCTGAGCATATCACGAAGCTGACGCATAAAGATCCCTGTGTTCGTCCCACTGCCAGCCAGCTTCTACAGAGTGAAATCTTTTGCAGTAAAGATGTGGTAAGGATGGATGCTTTGGAGATGTTAAAGCTCTCCATGAAATTTTGTGCTAAAAAAAAGTTTAAAATTCGATTTTTTTTTTTTCCTGGGTTAGGGTTAATCGTCTGTTGACGATTCTTTAAAACGTGAAGCTTTCTTTTCACTTTGGGTGTGGGGGTACCCACGTCATAAAGTGAGGTTGTACTAAACTCGATTAAAAAGAAAAACAACAATCAAATGAATAGTGGCCTTTTCTTTTTTTTTTTCAAGATCCAGCAAGATATAATCACACTCAGCATGTTTTAAATCACCTAAGAATTTTAAAACACAGCTTATCTTTTTTGCATTTGTTCTTGACATTTTGTGTCTACTGTGAGGCCTTTTTGCTTTATTTTTTATTTTTTTTACTTTTCTCATGTTAGTCTCTTGTAAAGCACTTTGTAACATAGCTTATGAAAAGTGCTATACAAATACAATTGTACTTCCTTACTTACTAATAATGTTTAGACAACAATTTTAACCAGAAGTTTTTTTTTCCCTTAACAGGTGATCCATGGTTTGCAGAAAAGAGTTGAAGAGCAGGAGGAAGAAATTATGGCGTTAAGAAGACAGATCAGTCAGCTTCAGAGCTCCCAAGTTACAGTGCATTTTTCTGAGTCAGATGAACCTGAGCCTTAAAGACATTAACTATCAAAGACTGTCAAATATATAGAGAAATATTACTGTTATTGTGTGTGTGCGTGTGTGTGTGCGTGTGCGCGTAAGTGTCTGACTGTTTCTTGTACACCTGGATGAAAAGACGCAATTATTTATCTTCATTCAGATGTTCAATAAAATGTGTTTCTTGTGGGATTTGTATGTCAGTGTCATAACAGGTCATCATTTGAGATGTCACTTTGAAACTATTACATTTATTACACACTGATAATTTGTACTATGATTTTGTGCAGCCATAACTGGATTTCCTCCACAAAGAAAGCTGCCTACTTGTTAGCAAATGTTATACTTATTACCTTTAATTTTATAGTTTAGATGTTTAAACAGGTTTCGTGTGTTTTATACATGTCAGAATGCTCTGATAATGTGAACTTTTAAAGAAAGAATTCTGGAAATCCTGTTTTATCCCTTGTCTCCACATCCTACACTTTGATTTTGAACGGTGTATGGGGTTAGGTTAGGTCAGATTTACATCTAATTTATCACAAATCTAAACCAAATGTTAAGAATGTCATTAAACCACGAGTGAATATTAGGTGTTAGTTCATGGAGATGAGCAGTAGGTGCATATCAGTAGTAACGTCATATTTTGTATTTGAGTGCAAAGGCTGAGGCTAAACCTGAAGCAATAATTAATATTTATCAAGCTCCTGGTAGTTTTTTTAGTTTGTCTGTTTTTTCAATTGTCTGCGTGTTCAGTTGGGGTTTCTATGCGCCAACTGACACCCATAAAAACAGCTGGAAAGGCACCTTATCGCATAAAACCACAAGAACAGTGACACTTCCTTTTATGCTTTTTGTCCAGCTCACAACTGTAGATTTCCACTTGATAATTGCACCTTTTCAAGTCATTTCAGAGTTAAATTAATTTAAGAAGTGAGACACTGCGGTCTGCCAAAATGTTCAGATCAGGAGCTTATTTTATTTATTTTGAGGAACCAAAATGAACAAAAGTCCCTTATTCTTTTTACTTTCAGCAGCAGGAGGAGGAAGTATTGTGCAAAGTAGACCTGAGCAGCCAAAATGTACTTATGACATTATACCAGAACTTAAGATGACCTCTCAGCATTGGTTACATGTCCCACGCAAGTATAATCCTCGCCCCACATTGGGTTTGTTGAGATCTGTGGGCATCCACTAAGTTCATAAAAGCGGGAATTTGAGCACAGGTCATATTTCTGTGCTGTCAAGGCCGCAAAAATGTTCTACAGACACTTATATTGAAATGTAGGGGAATACAACACACTCTGTTAGTCGTACATCATGTACACAAAGGTCAGAGGTGTGTGCATGCAAGAGATCTTCCCGAAACACGTTCCACACAGTGAAAAAGCCAAATGAGCCAATCAGAAATCTCGTTTCATCGCAGGTACCCGGATGTACCCGTGGGGCAATTAGCTACGTCATTGTTCACCGCCGGACACCCGCTGGAAATAAGGAATGGATTTACAACAGCTACTAACGTATTCATAACAAATTCCAGGTGAGTGTACTGTCGCCTTTACGGTCGAGTGGGGCTTTAACTGTGCAGCCGTAATATTTTGGTAGGCCTAAGACACTGATTTCTGTTGTAGTAGCCTTACACCGGTTCTCTGTCATGTCGGAAAGAGCGGCGCAGTGAGCACACACAGCCGCCGGTGTCGAGCCCCTCCTTTATCAACAAGCTAAATGTCCCATTACTCAGGCCCACACGTTTCAAATCAAGTCTGTTTTTAAGCAGAACACGAAAGCGGTCTTTGATATTGTTGTAAATGGGTGCTTTACTCTCCGCCTTGCCAACCAGCTATCATTGAGTCGAGCTAGCTAGCACCGCTAGCATCAACATTGTCGCACGCAATGTTAGCCGCGTTCGGTAACAATGTTGTGTTAGGTTCGCCGTTTCCATGGTGCTCGTGGCTTCGTGAGCCATTAGCTCCTCAACAGTCACCCTGTACCAGTCTTCGACGAAAAATGTGAACTTTTAATCGATGGTTTGTCTCCCACACTGACCATCGAAGGTTTAATGCGCCTTTTATGCGCGTTTAATGGCACTGCGTGTTAAAGGCCTAGCCGCCGTCTGTTAGCCAATGTGAGCCAGTCTGCCGGAGCAGGTGGGAGGGAACAGCTGCTGCTGTAAACGTGCTTCCGACTAGGACATTTCCTCTGTCTTTCTGCTAAAACATTAAACGTCCACCACGTCCATTACGTGATAATGTTAATGTTTGATCTTAAAAGTCTGTCGATTTAAACACGCTTAAAACAGAGGCATGATATAACATATTTGTTTTTAAGGAAGCCTTGAAAGGTGGCTTTAAATGGCTAAGTCACCAAGAGCTAAGTTAACTTGAATTAGTTAGCCACATGCGACTGAACAATAATCAACGCAGTCTCTGCTTTCACGTTGTTCATAGTTATCAGTATTAGTCTTCTAATAAATTAGCTACTTCGATAAAGACAACTCCATTTAAAATAAATGTTGGTGACCCATTTACATTAAAAAAACGATGTTTTGTCGAATAGTTTAACGGGTGCTAGGCAGTGAATAGACATTGGTAGCGTTACTTGATTTTTCTTCTCAGTTATTGCATCCGTTTCAATTTACACTTGTTTACTAAAGGTGATATTACTAGATAAGCATGACTTTGGCCCAATCAAATTTTTAACTGTTAGTGTTATTTTTTGATCAATTATAATTTTGTGTCTATAACATTCAGCGATAAGACACAATAACACAATTGTTATTTCAATGCACTGCCTTGGAAACTACATTGCTGGTAGGTTGTATGGTCTCTGGAATTTCTAATCCATGCATTTCTCTCATTTAGTACAGTAAGGGATATTGATAAATTTTTTACATCCTTTTAAATACAGCTTTTTCAAGATCAGGGCATTGAAGTTTAGTCATCTTATGTGACAAACAGAAGGCTGTATGCTTAAAAGAACAATCGATGTGAGGTGTGCAAAAAGAAAAAATATTTTCTGCATTTTCTACAGCGTATGTATTTTAATACATGTTTTTGTTGCTTCCACAGCAATGAACAATGACCATAGTTGACAGATCTTCAGAAAAGTCTGACCACGAGTCAGTCGGGTGTAAGCGCTCCCCCTTCACCAGTGGAGACGTGGGGATGGATGGCAGCTGCTCCAGCAGCTGGGCAGTGGGCCCCACCATGCCCAGTGACTCTCCGAGACTGAAGGCTTCAGGAGGCTGCCTGGGCCCGACGCCTGGAGCTGCCGTCTACAATGGCACACCCTCTGCTGTGGACCGGCCCAAGGAGCAAGGTAGGAACCAGAGCTTTTAATACATTTGTCTTATGCATTTGTCTGAAAAGACGGGTTTTCAGGGTTGTTTTCACAGTTCCTCTGGTTGTTATCACACAGTACTTTAAACATGCAGGCATGCAAGGCCAATCCATACTAAGTAATTCAAATGTAGTCTTAAAGGTCAACTTGCAAATATGGCTGCAAACAAGTATGCTTTTTAGTAATGAGTATATTTATCTATATATTAAAAGAGTACAGTTCCTCTCATGAAGCTCAGCAGTTTGTGTATGACTGTAACACAACTGATTTCTGATTTTGTGGGTGTTCTGCTGCTTCAACTGACTTTATTCGTCAGTTACATAACTAAGCCAGTTTTAAAGTGAGAGCTTGATCAATCACTGAAGCTTATGACGCAATTGCTGTTTTGCTATAAAGTGCAGCAGTCTGATTTCTTTAGCAACAGTTCATGAACAAAAGAAAAAGCTAAATCTGTCTTGTTTTTTCCTTCAGTTCATTTTACAATACTGTTGGCTCTGTGTCCAGTAATAGGTGGTGGTGATGGCATAGACTTGCCCCAGAAGGTCCTCTTCCCTCCAGAGCGTCTCAACCTAAAGTGGACCCAGGTTCACCGCATCGGTGCAGGCCTGCAGAACATGGGGAACACCTGCTTTCTCAACTCAGCCCTGCAGTGTCTCACCTACACACCTCCATTTGCCAACTATATGCTTACACGGGAGCACTCCAAAATGTGTATGTTACATAATTGCACAATCATGAAACACAGTAATTTCACACACAGCGTCATATTTATGTCTTGAAATTCAATGTTTTTATTTCTGTCTATTCTGTAGGTCATGAGCCGGGGTTCTGTATGATGTGCACCATGCAAAACCACATCATTCAGGTTTTTGCAAACTCTGGGAATGTTATTAAGCCCATTGGCGTGCTCAATGAGCTCAAAAGTAAGTTGTTGTCAGTTGTCACTAGTTCCCTTATACAAAATGTTTTACCTGAAATGCATGACAGGAGGCGCTGTATGGCTGTTTACCTTTTTATTTTTGGAGGGAAATATTTTAGGTGTAGACAAGAGGTTTACATGTGCTGTTAAATTTCACATTTAACTGAGGTATCAGTTACTAAGCTTATATGTTTTTTTTCTGCAAAGGGATTGCAAAGCACTTCCGCTATGGAAGCCAGGAGGATGCCCATGAGTTCCTGCGGTACACAGTGGATGCTATGCAAAAGTCCTGCTTACCTGGATCCAAGTAAGTTTCATTCTATGGTTGTGTATGGAATGGATAAGACTGAACCATATGTTTACTTAGAAATGCTTTACTTATTTTTGATTTTATTCTGTGATTAGTAATCTAATTTTAATGTAAATCCTTAGCTAAAATGAATCACTTGCATTTTGCATTTGGTTTTTAGGCTAAACCCAGCAATGTTTTATATATGGAACCAGTGTAGTGGCATAGCCAAATACTTTATGCACATATTTGAGGCCTACATGCATTTTTAACTAAAAGTACAGCATGGCATGTTTAATAGATACACTGCCCTGACTGTTGTGGTTCTCCAGGGACTCTTAAAAAGAGATTTTAGGAACCTCAAGTATCCGGTCAATTCTTATTCTGAAGTAACAGGTGGCCTCTCAAATAATTACTCGTGCTCTAATTCCTCCCTTTCTCACTCCCACTCTTTTGGCTGTCACATTTTGATACTTGTCAGTGAAAAAAAAATTCTCTCCTCAAACAATGTAACTATCAACCATATGTCTGTTTTTGAATTCTAAAGCAGTCAGAAAATCATATCTCTAGTTTAATGTTTATGAGTGTGCATGTGTTTGTTTGTGACAGATTGGACAGGCAAACGCAGGCAACCACTTTCATCCATCAAGTATTTGGCGGGTACCTAAGGTCCAGAGGTAAGTTATCCATGTTGATTTGTATCTTTTATTTGTTGAGTCAACTGTGTGTCAAGTATTTATTAAAGCGTTTGCTAAACTAATAAATTAACTTTCTTTTTTTTTTTGTAGTGAAATGTTTAAACTGCAAAGCAGTTTCAGATACATTTGACCCTTTTTTGGACATTACTCTGGAAATTAAGGTAACTAGACAAAATAGTAGATACGTTTCCATTTTACTGCAATACAAAACAATTGTCATGCCAACGATCTTTAGAAGAGCACCAGACTAAATTTCCATGTCTCTCCTTGCAGACTGCTCCCAGTGTCTCCAAGGCTCTGGAACAGTTTGTCAAGCCAGAACAACTGGATGGAGAAAACGCCTACAAATGCACCAAGTGAGTTGTTTTACAGACAAAAGGAATTTAGCCAAAATAATAAAAAGTGCCTGTGCTGCTTTATTTAACTATTTTAAGCATTGGCTTGTCAACTACATACTGACCATTTGCCTCCCCCTAGGTGCAAAAAAATGGTCACAGCCTCAAAGAGATTTACCATCCACCGCAACGCCAATGTGCTTACCCTCTCACTGAAACGCTTTGCAAACTTCACTGGAGGCAAAATCACTAAGGTAATGACTAATGGCGACGGTAATATCCAGTAACACCCCTGTGTATAATTTGTTATACACAAGGGTGCTTAACAAATAGCTTGTATCAAATGATTTTCAGATTTCAGTTTGATAGTTATAACTGTTCTGTGGTCATCAGGATGTGAAATATCCAGAGTATCTGGACCTGCGGCCCTTCATGTCTCAGTCCCAAGGGGAGCCTCAAGTCTACGGGCTATACGCTGTGCTGGTCCACTCCGGATTCAGCTGTCATGCTGGACACTATTTCTGCTATATTAAGGTACTGGTACTGAAACTGTATCAGGGTGTTTCTGTTATAAAGTACACATGCTCACATTTGTCTCTCTTCTCCCTCATCTCACTTTAACAACTTAGTGCAGGGTTCCCGCAAATGTCTTCAGAGTCTGAGAAAATGCAGAGAACATATTTTTACATGTCTTAGTTTGAGTGTAAAACAATTGTTAATGTAATGTTATTCTGTCATTTGTTTCTCTCAGGCAAGTAACGGTCAGTGGTATCAGATGAACGACTCCTCTGTGTCTGTCAGTGACATCAGGTCTGTTCTCAACCAGCAGGCCTATGTTCTTTTCTACATCAAGTGAGTAAACCATTATTCAGTATATGGGTTTTTAGTAGCATTACTGACTGATTCAGCGCTAAATCTTGACATGTTAATGCAAAGTATCTGAATTCTACATACTGTTTTAGCGACTGCATTAACTCTTCTGAAAAAGAAGAGTTGATGCACATTATCGTCAGTAGAAACAAATATTTTTCTGACGTAATAAACTAACATTAAATCAGCTGACTGATCCCTGGCAACTTCCCAAATATTCCCATAAAGCAGGAAAACATAGCTGGTAGTAACAACAGGTAGTGTTGACTAAATTATTCCATGCCCTCATCCATGAAGAAACATCACAGCCTTCTGTAACAATGTGATTGTTGTTGTAAAGTGATTTTGTAATACAGACTGTTTTGAGAGAGCACCCCTGTGGACCAGTCAGATGTGTGTATTCAAAGCAGCTAGTGTTATGAAGTTTGTTGTGATTATTCAGTGAAGTTCCCCGTGAACAAGGGTTGATGCTTAACTGTCCAGCTTGTATAGTCCGAAAACAGAACAAACTGAGATACCATTTTAGTTGGTTTCGATCCAAAGCTGTTTATGGAAACGCACATATTTGTAATTTCTTTTCTTTTTTGTGACTTTTCACAAGGTTGCTTCAAGTTCACATGTCATTTTATAGAAATGTGGCTTGTGTGCGTGCGTGTTTGTTTTATGTGTGGTTTAGTGTGTCTGATCCCCCCACCCTAATTTCCAGGGTAGAGGTACTTCAGCCAGAGCTCTGGAGTTTAGCGACTCTTTCAATGTGGAGAAATTCGGTGTCAGTCTTTAAAATGTAGCCAAGGTAACTAAACCGTTTTTTATGTCCCTCTCTTCTGTGTCTCCAGGTCCAGTGATGTGAAAAAGGCAGGGGACTACAGCCACATGAGCCATAACCCAGGCATCCCCGGTCAGTCGTCACCCAGGCCCGTTGTGATACCACGCATCAACACCACCGTCCACCACAACAATATTGGCTTCATCGGCCCCCAGCTGCCCCCACACATGAACAAGGTACTGCAACCTCTTTAGCAGTTGTGCTTGAAATTAATCTTCGGTAATCAAGCACTGTAATGAATTTAAGGTGTATCCGGGTTCTGACCCAGAGAACATGTTTTCTTTCCTTTCTGTTCTCCTTCAGAACACTCTCCACGTCAATGGGAATGGATCTCTGAGGGACTATCCTACCAGCTCCAAGCCCAGCACCAGCAGCAGTGTTGTGGGGAAACCTAGCCATGGACTGGGCTCCTCTTCTTCCATCTCCCACTCAATAAGCCGGCCCACAATGATCCCAGACCACGACAAACGGCAAAAGCTTTCCTTCTTCATTGGACAAGGCAAACAGAATCGCCCGTCCTCTTCCTCGTCCTCGTCCTCATACAGCCAGCCGTCCTCTGCCAGCAGCTCCTCCTCCAGCTCCTCGTCCTCCTCACAGTCTACCTCAGACGTTCGCTTCGTCCCACGTCAGCTTAATCACATTAACGGCACGTCTCGCAGTAACGGAGATCACCACGCCGGAGGGAATGGAGCGTCATTCTTGGTGCCGTACAGCCAAGAGTCCTCTGAGGAGTCAGACCAGGAGAACTGTGGTGTTCTGGATAATGGCAGTTTTAAGTCTCACATTAACGGGAACAACAGAACAGCAGACGTCTTTGACACAGCTCCACACGCCACTAATGGGGAGACAGGAGTACACCATAATGGTAACGGATTAAATGGATCAACTTATGGCATCTCTAAATCCAGCCAAAACGGGCACCATTATGGACACCACAAAGTCAACGGGCATGACAACTCCGAGGTAAATCATATGTTAGTCAGGGTTTCTGCAGGAAGTTAAAAAGTCTTCAAATCCAACAATCTACATCTTGGTCCTTAAAATGTCTCATGCTTTTTAAAAAATTATGTGATTTAGTGCTTGGTTGAACCCTGATGAAAAGAACAAATTTGAAAACACTCAGTTTAGAAACTTCAGGTCTAAAGGCATTAGAGTCAGAAAACATAAAGCTGCTGTAAAAAAGCCACGAGTATCCTTCTGCCATCACCCAATATATGGCCGGGTCTTAAAATTGCATTTGTAATCTTAAAGTTTTAAAGTTAACTTGTTGAAACCTGCAAAAACACTCGTTGATTTTTAAATACGTTTTTCCATATCCACATAATGTGTTGATGCTTGACAATAACTAATTATATACTTTAATTAATAATCCTGTCTTGTTTTGTGGTCAGATTTCTGGCAGTAATCATGGCAGTTTGTCTACGGTGGCGAGTGTTGCTGCTAATGGACTGGATGGTGACCACAGTAAACCGAGGTAAGAGAAGTGTTCAACTTGTGAGCCGAAATATTTGAATTTTAAAAATTGTTGCTCAGTCTTTGCACATGTTGCACATCAAAGTTGTGCTAGAAATAATAATTTATCTTGTTTCTTCAGCAAAGAGGTACATAATTGTGCCACAGCCCAGACCAGTTCTTTTCCGAGTGTCCATCCCGTTGCCAGCGAAAGCCTGCACCTCTCCACTCCTGACACAAGGGCTAAAACGGTGTCTGAACCCCTGCCTCAACATACAACATCGTCTGCTGTCAGCTCTCCACCTGCGGCCACAAAGACACATTCAGTCGCGTCTGGAGAGTCTGCTTCCTCTTCTACACATCACGGCAACCCTGCGGCCTTACCTACCCCACCTGACTGCTCCCAGAGCAACACGGGGGCCTCTGCAGCTCCACAGAAGGTTAACCCATGTGAGGATAAATCCAAGGATCTCACCCAGACCAATGGTCCAGCAGCAGCAGCAGCAGCAGCAGCAACTGAAGGACGTACAGCTGTGAAGGAGCAGCATCAGTCCAAGCCCAGTTCCAGAGGCAATGAAAGACAATCTTCCAGAGAACGGGATCGAAACAGACTGCACTCCTCTGATTGGAGCAGAGACCGAGAGCGACATTACAGGGACAGGAGTCAGGAGCGAGAAAGTGATGGAGATCGGTACAGATCCAGGAGAGACTACCGAGATCACCACCAACAGCATCGTTCGCATAGGGACCGTTTGCCTCAGTATGACCGTTACCACAGAGACGTGGAGTCGGAGCGTCGCTGGGAGCGGACTTACCACCCAAGGGAACGCGATCGGGACAGGTGCTCTCACCATTATCACCACTACCGCCACCACCGCAGAGAGGACTGGGAGCGTGAACGGAGAGGGCACGGTTACTCCTACCGAGAGGACTCTCACAGCCGCTGGAGGTGGCAGGAGAATCGAGAATCAAGAGGGATGAAGGACAAGAGCAACGGCAGGGACAGGGACTATTATTCTTCAAAAGAGGACACTTCCTTGCCTGCTGCTTTGACAGAAAACTCTGGCAAATCCAAGGCCTCGCCACCCCGAGCTTCATTCGCTACATCCAGCTCTGCTTCGAATAGAGAAGAACAAAATCACAAGAGAACTGACATTCCTGTCAGCAAGGATAGAGATGACAGCTCTGAGGGCTATCATGTTAAAAAACACAAAAAGAGCAAGAAGAAGAAGAAGTCAAAGGATAAAGACAGACATCGTGAGAGCGGGTGAGTTATTCTGTCTTTCCTCTGTACTGCATGGCACTGTTGTGTTGCACTGTTTTGGACCAGCCAAATATTGTTTGACTGTCTTCTATTGTGTAAAGCCAATTTATTCATTTTTTTATTTATATTTCATTATTTATGAAGCTTATTTTACCTGCCATTCTACTTTGTTTTAGTATTGCTACATTGTATTTTTTTTATTTTTTATTTTTTGCTAATTTAAGTCAGTTTTCCTGATTGTAAACTGAATTTTATGGGGGGGTTTTTGAACTCTTACTATAGCTGATAACATAGTCTGTTATCACTTTCTTGGATGTAAACGGTAGGTTGAGAATAATGTTTTCTGTCTTCCCATAGAAGCTCTGAGGTGGATTCAGACAAAGCCACCGAAACAAAAAAGAAGAAGAAAAAGAGGAGGCAGCGAGATAGCGAGGAAAGGGAGAGCCGCAAGCGACGTCACTACGACATCAAGGACGGCAAATGCGACAACGGTTGTTCACCAGAAAAACGCCGCCGTACAGACGATGCTGATAACGGTAGCAACCACCCACTCTCCCCCTGCAACGCCTCACCCACAGCACCTACAAATGGTTCATCTCACCACCACCTCAACGGATACACAGGTATGACAGCTTGTAACAATTCAGTCAGACTTTAAAATCAGTAGAGCGCTGAAATAAATCCACCTGCAGAGTTTGTCAGTGTTAAGGGTCGACCTTTTTTTGTAGGAAACGGTTACAGCCGAACCAACGGCAACTCCAACGGATTCTCCGGCTGTGCAGTACCATGAAATCCTGACTGTGCAAGTGGGTGAGTGTGCTTCAATCAGCTAATACACAGCACAGGGTTCCCATGGTTATGAAAAACCTGGGAATGTCATGGAATTCACTAACATTGACTAAGGTTTTGGAAAAGTCATGACGGATTTAGAATCTGTGAAGAGTAAAGCAGTCGTCCTGAGTGTGAAAACATGTTGGTTTGATTTAACGTAGCATCGTGTTTTCTCTTGGGAATTTGTTCATGCAGTACGTACAGCCTTATGCCAGACTGTTACAATAACTGAAGGACAGTAAATCACTGAAAATCAAATCATCTGAGTTTTAGGCCTTAAAATGTCTTGAATATGATGTGTACATGTGTCAAAATGGATTAGATTATGAGGTTAACATAACTTTTATAAAGTTGCATTAACTTCCAGCTCTTTTTAAATGTGCTTTTTGGTAATATTTGATAACACTAAACAAAAAAACTACAAAACAAAACCTACATGGAACCATAGCAAAATGAGAAGTTAATTTAGTTTGTAAGTAATTCTGGGACTCCCACATGCTTTGTACTTCTTACCAGTATAAACGGGTAAAAGATGAAGTAACTAAATACTTCTTTGATCAGTCATAGAAATGATATTATTGATCCTTGAAAAGTTTTTAGTCACCAAACCCGAGTGTACACTGTAGCTCTTCTTTCTCCTTTCAGACTCGAAGACCAGGAAACACATCAACACCATTTTAACAACAGCAGAGGAATGACATCAACAGTTTTTTGACGTGGTGCTTCTTCATTGGAAATATTGTATTTTTACCACAACTGAAGTGTTTTAAATGTTCAATAATCTTTTTTTAAAGGCATCAATTTGCTTGCCGTAATTCTCCTAACTATGGTTAAAATACTGTCAAGCGGTGAACATTTATGATGAAAAATATTAATATATACTTGTATGAACACAAACAAAAGCCTGGAGCTTAAACATCTCAGCTGCTGCTCAGTGGAACTCAGGACTTGAAAACTTGTTCACATCCACCATGGATTATCCACCTGCTTCAAATAAGAAAGAGACAAAGGGAAAATGTGTTGCCTGACAGAAGAACCGTAAGGCATCACATTGGCTGCAAGTTTAAGATACGACCATATCTACGGAGCTGCAATGTTTTCGAGGTTTTTTTTTTTCCTTTGATCCCAGTGGGTAAAGACAAACTGTCGGAGGGAGATACACTCATGAATGACACAGACAGAAGAGTGCTGAGGTGGGAAACAAGGCTTCGCTGACTGATACCTCCACATTACCCTGGACAGACTTGAGGACATTTCCCAGCTTTTTTGTTTTCATTTCGCTCTGAAGCCTAAGATTCACTCTCTGATTTTATTATTATTATTATTATCTTTTTTTCTTTTTCACAGATGCAGAAGTTTTCTCTGGCTCACGCCTCTCTCGTCTCACATTCTTTCTTTTTTTTTTTTTTTTTTTTATGTTAAAAAAAAAAGAGAAACATCAACATTTGTTATCATGGCTGTGGACCACGTGTTTGCTTTTTAATGAAAACTACAGTTTGTGTCTTCTAGCGTCATAAAGAATACTGTGAATTTAATTTTGAACTGTACTATCAGTTACTTTTATATGTAAAACTCCTGTATCAGGATTATAAGTAGATGTTTTGTTTTTCCTTTTGTTTTTAGAAAAACTCGTGTTCATTTTGACCATATTCTCTGGACACTAGTCAATAATGAGTATGGTTTGCTTTTGTTTTTTGTGTTTGTGGGTTTTTTTTTTTTTTTTTCCTTTTTGGTTTTTTTTTTTTTCCAACTTAAGACACAAGTTGGAAAACTACTGTTAAACCTTTTTAGTTTAGCATGTCAGAATTTATACATCGGATAAGGTTAAAGCCTTAAAAATACATTTGTTAATGTCAGAAATTGTAATTTGTTCTTGGTCTTTGACTTTGTTTACAAGCTGCATTGAAATGAATGAAACATGCTGATTGAGATGAAGACTGAAGAGTTGCCAGGGATTTTTGAAAAGTTCCTGTCTGCCTTTGTAATATATAGAAGAATGGATAGATTGTATTCAAACCTCTTGTCGAACAAACTTTCCACTACGGTTAAAAGATGTAGATACTGTCGGTGAGCATTTAGAAGGATGCAAACTAATAACACTTCTGTATTCAGGTTTTGTAACATACACACTTTTCTAGTTCTTATTAATATGTATAAGATGGGTCAGCGAGGTGGCTCAGCTCACTTATTTTATTCACAACACAGTCTCCATGTTTGAAATAACCAAAGACCTGGTAAGTTCGGTGAGCTGGGGCTCTTCTCACTGAATTCACATGCACACAAAAGCTGTTTTCTGATCCGCATGTATATTTTTTATTATTATTATTATTATTATTCCAAGTCTTCATCAAGAGTATTCAGGAACAGTTTTATTTTTTCCCTCAAACCGATCGAGCCCCGTTTTAAACCTCGTCACTGTAATAAGGAAAGGTCCGGTCTCGATCTCGGTTTGACAGAAAACATCGCTCGGGTGGTTCCAGTCAGTGTTCACGTTTGTAAAATCCAGTTCGTTTTTTGCTTCAAGGGGTCTGCTGAACCCGTTTCTGTCCTCTCCGATCTTCTCTTTTCATATATAACTTCATGTATAATCCGAATCTCAGTAATAACTCGGTGTGAGGAGGCTTCATTGATTCACCACTGCTCTGGATAGAGCTGCACAAGGTCCCTCTTCCACTACTGTAAACTGTTGTTGAAACAAACTAAAAAGGTGAACGGGTATAGGCTACGGCCATAATGATTTACATGCTACATAAACACAACAAAGGAAAAAAAAAACAAAAACCAACAGTATGTACATTATATACTATACATGCATTATGTAAATCGGGGCTGCCTCTTTTGTTAAACAAGTTGAGAAAATAAATACAAAAGAAATGATCACAGAGGTGGATCTTCAATACATAAAATACTTTTTAAAAGATGGTTTACAGAATAGAGGATGCTTATATTGTGGCCACTTTAAATTAAAGGGTCACTACACTCGATGTAAGTATTACCAAATTATTTTCATTTTGGAAAGAAAAAGGGGTGATGTGTAGCTGACAGATAACTCAGGAGGTTTGCATATGCAGATACAGTCAGTTGAAGGCTAATCAGACCAGCTGATTTCAAACTTGAGGCTTACTGTAGTTATAAGTTGGTGTTGGCAGTTTAAAGAATAAGATTGAGGTGAAGGGAAAATAGTTTGGCATCTGGGAGTCTTTCTGGAAGGTAAAAGACCAGGCAAGAAGGCGACAAGGATGGATATTTAGGTTTCATATTCTTCACTCTGCGTTTTGCAATAGAGTAGGTGTAGTTCCTTCTGTGTCCAGCGGAGGGCAGTACAGTCATAGCTTCACTTTTGCAGAGATTTCCAATGCTCTCTTCTCAATAATGTAGTCCTCGTCCTTCTGTCCGTTTATTGTTACCCATCATGGTTGCACACCGTTCATTGATACTCAAATCTCAGTCTGTGATGGGTTTTGATACGTTCTCATTCTGAGCCGAGATGCCTTCAGCCCTGAACGGAAATCACCTTCATAACACACACACACACACACACACAAGGACTCTGCTGGTCACAGACATAGTGGCAGAGCAGCGGACTGGGAGCGGTTGAAGGTTGAAGGTGGGCGGTTATCATTTCTTATTGGCTATCCTCCGCTTCCTGGTGGCCAGCATGTCGTAGAAAGGATCCCTGCTGATGCTCGCTCTGTGGAAAAGAGGACAGGAAGGAACACATCACTCATCGACTGTTTCCAGCTGTTCACAGGAAGGAGAGAAGATGCACACGTCCGCTATTCTGTTGTTTGTAGGGCTTAATAACCAGTTAAAATAACCCATAAAGAGGCTTATGGAGAGGGCAGTCGCACATTTCTGCAGGTTTCGACAACTTCAATTTATGACCTTTTATAAAACCATTACGAATGCAGTTTTAAGACCTAGCTGTTAATGTTGAATGGGTCACACTGGGGCCAGAGTTTGATATAGTCTGATCAATTCTGACTGAGCTTTGTAGTTTTGTTACAGGCCAATGTTATTGGATTGTAGACTTTTTCAGGCTCTGCAGAAATCCTGGTTATTTATAGATTCCCAGCACTGATTTTAGGATTATGTTTATTAGTTGTATTAACTTGACCTCAACCTGCCTTACAAGGTTCAGTGTGTAATATGTATTGACATCTAGCAGTAAAGTTGCAGATTGCAAGCGCCTGCGTCAACCCCCACCCTCAGTTGCAGCCCGCGTTTGTTTTGTCCATTCTGTGCTTCTTTTAGTTAAGGGGATATTAACTCTGGTCCACACTCAAAACACAGGAGACGGTAATGTACCGTAACACTAGATGTCACCCGCTGTAAAACAGAACAACAGCTGTCAAGAGGATGACACACAAAACTGAATGGTGGTACTTGTTGTACAGTGATGTTAGCTTAGTTTCATTGACTTAGCCCATTGACAGCAGGGGAGTTGACTGGCCTCTAAATAGTAAAATGCACCACTCCAACACATTAATTGCAGCAAGTTTGGTGGAAAAATGTTCGAATGTTTGAATGTTTTCCCAGTTATGATCCGGAAACAAAGTGATGGCAGACGGACGGACGTGCTGCTCACTAAAAAAGGAGAAGAAGTCTGTTCGGAGCTACTGTAGAAACATGACCGTGAACGGCAGCCCACTCCCTCTGTAGACAGAACTGGCTCATTCTAACGTAATGGAAACACAGTGATTGGCATTTTTGTGAGATTATGCACGAATGACAACATAATTCTAAATATCATATTCCATTTCTCCAAGCAGAACCACCTACGTCCCTCTGGATCCTACACACTGGACCTTCGACTATATGATCACAGTTGACTTGATCAGCATTAAAAACCTGACATTTACAGTGATTTGATCCTCTTCTAAAACCTGTTTCCTGGTCACTGTGTCACAAATATCTCAACATAACTTCAGTCCGTGTTATCTACATGAACAGGAGGCACAGCGAACAACAAAATGCGCCCAAAAATGTTATCAGTTAGCCTCCAGGCTGCCTCGGAGGAGAAAGATGTTCACAGTTAAAATGTACATATTATTTTATGTTACTATGACAGCTTGCCAATTGTCAGTGCTGCATATTTGAGATAGAATGCAGTCACCACAGAGTGCGAGCTCTTATTTAAACCGACCAAATTGGAAAATGAGATGATGAAAAATGTGAACCTGAATCACCTACCTAAAGTATAGCTGCAAACCAGTATTTAAGGGTTGGAGTTTTCTGTAAAAATGTAAATTGTTGTGGTGTGTGTGTGTGTGTGTGTGTGTGTGTGTGTGTGTGTGTGTGTGTGACGATGCAGCTTCGCAGTCTACCGCACTCCCCGCAGAGGAATCAAAGCATCACAGCCTGAAATGTTGACAGCGTCACACTAAAGATGGGAATAACGCTGAGTAATCCGCTGCTTTCCCAGCAGCAGAGCAGTGGACGTGCTGAGATGGCCAGTCTAAATCCTCTGTGTGTGTGTGTTTGCACGGAACTGCAAGAGCCGTTTCCAACCTTGCAGATGAGTCAGGTGAACAGTGTGGATGTGTTTGAATGTTTGTGTGAATCTGATGACCACAGGACAGGCTGCCGCGCCAGCAGCTGAGTCAAGGCCACATCTCTGTCCTGCTGAGTCCAATCTGGGATCTGTATTATCTGACACAGTGACAGGAAGAGCCTTTACATTAAAGCTGCAGCAGGCAGAAATCGGGGAAAGAAAAATGCCAGAATTTCAAAGTACACATCCTCCCGCAGCTCCCCTCCCCTCTGTCCTCAGCATACACTGTGTATAAACAGATGTTTCATGCTGCTCTGGAAAACGAGGCCAAAATATCACAGTTACGGGAGCTGCCGCGTTGCTTTTGTGACGAGCCACAGAGATACATCTGACAGTGATCGGTCATTACAGCTGTCCATCGCCTGTTTTTTTTTTTGGTTTTTTTTTTACACTTTTGAGTTAAAAGCTCAAACTAGAAGTAAAAGTATCAATGAACAAGGCAGCACGAACTAAAACGCAGTAGGATTGCAGGTAAAACTGCAGGTATGATCTTCGTTTTCCCCCTCGATTTACACTGACATTGCTCTCCCACTTTGTCCTCATAAAAAGGATCCAGAATGACGATGACGCAGTACCAAGTTAGTGGAGGGAGGCTGTACTGTGTGTGTAACCAATGATAATGATTCAGAGTACAAGAATAAATTGAATTTAAACAATATGGGACGTTTAAGTAACAATGGTTTTTATAAAATGTTTTATAAATATTCATTCTTTCCATTACTTTGTGGACTGCTTGCCTGGAGCCTCAAGATGATCGCTGCCATTTTGTTTTTTTGGAAACATAAGAGGGTGAAGCTGGAGAAGAGCGAGGGGTGAAACTCGCCAAGCTAACGCTAACTAACTGAAAACACTGACCACATGGACTAACACTCATGTTAAACACCACCAAGTAATGGCTCATGAATGTGAACACATACAGTCGTGTTTGATAACCGCAATGTTAACTTTGCGTGATGTACAAACGCAATTAGCGATCGCAAAGTTGGCCATTTTTTCATGTGCGTCTATGGGGATTGACTTGGTTTTGGAGCCTCAAGTGGACATTCACGGAAGTGCAGGTTCGGACACTTCAGAGGTTGAAGATTTGATTCTTTCACGCTACCTTTTTCGGCTTCTATAAATCAAGGCTTTCCTCATAATACTAAAACTAAGCTGAAATCAAAAACCAAACTGAAAGACTAAAAAAAATAAATAAATAAAATAATGAACAGTTCAAAGCTAGCCCGGGCACTAATTAAAAACAGCAGTGCTGCTTCTCTGAGGCCTGAAACAGGACGCCCGAGGGTGCATCGAGCATCCTGTTAGTGGGGAGTGTGAAACGTGTAACACACAGTGTGTCATCTCAAGGTCAATTGACTCTAAATCTCCCAAAGTGAGAAAATGAACACTTCTCTCCTCTCTCCAATCCATTTAACTGTACATGAAGCAGCCTGACCTGGACAGGGTTTCCAGTAACTAAAACCAATCGCATTCACTTTGGAAACGTGTGTCAATACTAAGTGGATTTTTTTGATATCACTAGAGCATGGAAGGCTTGTGTAATATGATTTTCTGCTCTGATATTGATCATATTTGCCACTGAAGGTGCAGCTGAGTGGATGGTAACCAGTGAGCTGATCAATTACCCAGTGGGTCCAATTTATCGCTGTACCTTCTCTCCTTCCTGGCTAACAAGGCACATTTGGATGTAACAAAGGCAGCCAAAACACTTCTGAGAGTGTAGCAACACAGAGCGTGTGTGTGCATGTGTGTGTTTTTCTTTTCTGACTGAGCTCTAATCAAAGGGAAGTGAGATTATCTGTCGGTGCAGAAATCACCTCCGAGTGTTATCTGTGTGAGAAACAGTCACATTTAGTCTCAGCGTGTGCGCTTTCCTTTGTGTAGTTGTGCTGGTGTGTACATTTACGATTAGGTTCAAAGCTCTGTGTGTGTGTGTTAGATTCTCACAGTCAAGGTCACACATGAGAAAGCCCCACATGGGAGCGGAGCGGCGTTGGCTAAGTGCCCTCTCAGTGTAAATGGATCCACGCTAACACCATGTCTCTTACTTGATGGATTTGATCCACTCCTCCTTCTCCTCCGGCGTGGGGGCTGATATCCTGTACACTACGTGGTTTCCCTCGACGACCCGCCCGTCCGCCTCCGTCTTGCAGGCCTTGATCACCTGACCTTTGTGGTTGGGGTTGTAGAGCTCGAAGCAATTCTGGAAAGACGTCAGGAGTTAATATTCACGGTGACAAAAATGACATCGCTAAGAAAGTTGTTTTAGTTTTTTTTTTTTTCCCCAAAGGTGATGTTTTGGAGTTGTTCCTTACAGGTTTCCTGGGCTCGTCCACTTCTCGGATGCTGAGGTTCTCCAGAGGAATGATCCCACGAGGCTCTTTGTCCTGAAGACACATAAAGACAGCAGTCAGCGCCAACACTCATTCTCTCTCTAATCCTGTCTAGGACTAGGAGCGCGACCAGAATCCAAGATTATATCGGTTTTAAAAGGCCACTTGAAATCTGTGACTGGGCTGCGGCTGGGCTTTCCTCACACATATATACACGACTAAATTAACTGTACAATATGCAGGGAAAATGCGCAGATTATTTGCCTCCGCCAAGGAAACAAAAATGTTTTGACCGCCGAGTTCCCGATGGCAGTGGCTACAGATGATTGGATGATGAGGAAAAATCCCCATTTAACATAGGGTGAAATAAAAAAAAATCTCACTCACCTGATTTAATTCTAATTTACTAATCTAATTTAAAGATCTAGTGTCACAAAAAGCATTTTCTAAAAATCACGATATCTCAAGATTTTCTTCGCAGACTTCTTTCAAATTTCCACTGAGGTATCTTTGGATCATTGTAATGCCTGTAACATCTTGGGTGAATTTGCATGATTTTTCATTATCAGGAACAGTATTTGCAAACAATAATATAAAACGTATAAAAGGAAATTGTTGCGAGTCATTATCTCCATGAAGCCAGTGCTGTTGTTCGTTTGTTGTGAGGACTTTAGCTGCCTTGGTGGAGGTTTGTGCTCTCTCACTGCTTTCTGCTTTCTACAGTATGAAGACAAGATATTTACTACTTCTCTGGGCTCTGAGTCATCTGTAATGGACCAAATACACATTTCCGCCATGTGATGGTCCACCCCTGATGCCTCAGAGCCCAGAGAAGTCGACTGTGCTTCTGTTAACACAAGGCTTCCTTTCTGCAATAGTTTTATCTGGTATTTGTGGATATAAATATATAATAAATGATGGAACACAGAAATTCCTCCAGAGGCCTTGAATCTTTTCTTTCTGTTCTGCACCATGGAGGGTGAAAAATCTAAATCCCTTCTTAACTTTATCATTGAGGAACATTGATTTTAAACCTTTTAATTATTTTCTCATGCATTTGAGGGTAAACTGGTGATCCTCGGTGCGTTCTCTGCTCTTAAAGTGTCTGCATCACCTGTTTCAAATCACATCATCGCTAGTCTTTGCTAGACTGTCCTCATCCCAGCGTTTGGAACACGTTGCACTCACTCAAACCACTGCTTTCTGTTTTATGTACGTGTTCCGTACCGTCCTATCTTCTTCTAATTTGAGGTTATAATACCAGTTAATAAACCTGACTGTAGGTAACACGATAGGCTGAACTGCTCTGCCGTTGCTAGTGTTGCTCAAAAATAGAGGATGTTTCCCCTATTTAAACACTTCCACAAACAGGACGGACGTCTGTTCAGTCTGCAAACTAATGAATAAATAATGCCCCAACTATGAAGCAGGTGCAGGCATGTGGTGTTCAAAAGTGGATCTACGTGTGCACATCGCACATTTCAATCTTTAGCTTCTTTTTCCGTTGGTTAGAAGCAGATACGACATCTGTAATCTCTATCTACATATCTATTGTTGTATCAGGTCAACTGTATCTCATGTTTCATTTTAATCTCACGATAACTCAACATGTGAAGAAATATAAAAACACTCTGCTTTAAATAATGAATTGGTTCCGATGTTTTTTTCCATTTTAAAATTGGAGTTCCTAAAATTATATCTACATTGTTTACCTCATTAGAAAATCCACACACAACACAAACACAACACCCTTTATTTTCTGACTCTTAAATATTAATGTCACGGAGTCACTGCAGCAACACACGCCACATTTAATACACACTGAAGCAAATGTATAAGTCTGGTGGTAACAAACTAAAAATCCATGTGGTGATGAAAGCACACACGAGGTTTTTGTTCATGCCGGCCATGTAGGCGAGAGCACCCGAGGGAGACGTAACCCTACACTCTGCATCCTCCAGAGACTGCTATTGTGTCTGCAGGTCCAGATGTGTGTGAGTGTGTGTGTGTGTGGATGAGGGACCTTGAGGAACAGCCCCATGTCCTGTCATTTTCCTACTAATGAGGGGGCACGACAGGGGGAGGAAACACCCGGGGACGGCTGCTCACAGCTGGCACACAGTGTGCGTGTGTGTCCCTGAAACGCTGTCTGCAATGTGATTATGTGTGTGTTGAGAGACTGGTGTGTGTGTGTGTGTGTGTGTGTGTGTGT
>JAPQRN010021930.1:16430-29635 GCA_037367275.1 Coranthus polyacanthus | reverse complement strand
ACACACACATGTATACGTATGTGTATATATATATATATACATACCCTAAACTGTATAGTTTGTTGTGTGTTTTGTCTCAACATGTGTTGGAGTATCTGCTGGTTTCGTGTCATCTCATGGTAATGGCAATACTGGCTACAAAACACTTCCCTCACATAATCATAACGTTGTAAAACAAACACTGAAAAGAAAAGAAAAGAAAAGAAAAGAAAAGAAAAGAAAAGAAAAAAAAAGAAAGAAAAGAAATGAAAAGAAAAGAAAATGACCACAGAGATATTAGGGACCTGTTAAAAAAGAATATAGAATGGGATATTGTTCTCATTTTAGCATCTAATTATTAAACATGCTATAGTGAAATAATAAGAAAATACTAAAAGATGAAGCCTTTGGATTTTAAAAAATTACAAAACACTGTAACGATTGCCATAGCAATGGTGGTTCTCCCACTTGTTGTTGAAGATGTTGAAGTACACATGACGACTGATATTTCTCTGTTAATGTGCCTATGATTTAACTTACTGTTATGTGATTCTAGAGAACTGCACCTTCTTAATTATATTACTCTTTTTATGATGATTTGATCCATTGAGCTTTCTTTTCTCAATGTGTATATCTTTTTATTTTATTTTCCTCTGGATGTTCCATTTATATATGTATAAACACACTGAACTGCACTATACAATGTAAATAAACCTGCCTCATCTTGCCTATAAAGATCACCTAACTATATTTAAATGCATATTTAACTGGTGAAGCGACTGGCTCCTTAATCTACTTGCTTGGTCTCTTTTCATTTAGTGACATTTTTAAAAGACTTGCGCAGGGGATTGTGGGAGATCCATAGATGCATCCTTGAAAATTTTCCAAAGGAAGGAGTCAGACCTTGGAAGGATCCTGGACATTGTAGCAGTCCTCAGGCGAAACCTGATGACGTAGCTCTATGTAAATGAATCCATGGAAGGATCCTTCCTCGACTTTGAGAAACACCCCATATGTCTGTGGTTTACCTCATTTCCAAATTTAAAGCTGAGTGAAGCGTGGTTTCAGCTTCATATGTAACAGATAAGGTTAGAGTATGTTATCAGTTTTCCTGTGTGCCTGTCAGCAACAAAGTAAATGTGCATTTTTCCCAGTATCATTCAACAAGGACATTATGTTTTTTGCTAATGTAAGGAAGCTAAAGCTAAAGCAACCAAAAAACTATGTAAATATAGGCTATATTCTAGTACATTCGTCCAAGGATACTCTTCGATAAGTTGAAATATTATCTGATTGTAACTGTATAAACATGTGTGTGCATTAATTTACAAGACATTAGTGCAAACATCACATTGTTCCTTTCAGACTCATGGCTGAAATACAAGGGTTTTCTCAGTAATATCATGAATAACCGCATGACCTCACATGAATGGTTTTGTCAGACTGTCATTCTCCAGTGGAAGTCGAAATGAAAAACAGGTGCACACAACGCTGCACGTCTCATGTGCTATTGAATCAAGGAAATTGTACGTCAGACAGTTTTTCTTTCTCTGGGTTGTGATTAGCGAGACCTACGACGAAGCCAACCAATGAGATATTCACATCTGTTACCGATTATCGTGAAATAACAACAAATTATACGAGATGGTTTGGACGCAGGCCAGCGAGGATGATATAACACACAGTTATGTTCAGTAAGGTCATAGTTCATTGGATAATCATCGCCTTTTTGAGAAGCTGTCGTGGCAGGAAAACAGAATTGGTGACAAAAAATAAATAAATCACGGACAAAGCAGGATGCGTGAAAAGTGGTCGTTCAAATTTTCCTTTTTAAAACATTTACAAGAAAAGGTAGAAAAAGTGTGCTGCCTTTTGTCTTTAAACACTATTTTTTCAGTAATGTGATGCAGCTGGGTATGCTTAAAGTGTGATCTGACGCAAATGGGGATATGGCTTTAATTAAAAGTGCCAGGTCTGCACCATACCCAACCTTTTCTGCCTTTGTGACCCTGCAGACATGTCATGATGTATCAATCGAACCACTCCCGCCAAAGCAAAGTCACATAACAGTATTTGGGAAAAGCATGTGCCTCTGCGGTTCAAAGGACGAATAATGACAAACATATAAATAATGCAACAGATCAGCGGGAACGGAAAACAATGTGCTAGTTGCTTACAAGTCAGACTTGTGCTGATGGAAGGTTTTGCACGCAAGAGAGAGGAAGGACAAGAGGAAACAAGAATGGACTGGATAACAAGATGAGGACAGCAAAAACAGGGTAGAAAACACAAGAGAGAGGTGGATAATGATCAGAGCTGTGTGTGAGAACAAACTCAACAGAAAGTGAGAGTTTTAAGGTTAGTAAAATTCCGGTCTGATATGATCACTTTGGATTTTAGAACTAAACCGCTCTATTTAATATATTTTTTAATCAACAATGACTGATAACTAGGTTCACCTTTTGTCATAATAACCAGACGTTTTCTTGAAATAACAACATAAGATGCCTTATTTTACTGTCCCTTCATTTCAATAAACCAATCTGACTAGTGTTATTAGTTATTTTCTTTTGATGAGCAACCAACTAACCAAATAGAAGAAAAAGAAATCTGCAAATTAAAAAGCTAGTGAACTTATTACAGCCTAAACAACATTAAATCTGATCCCAACTTGTTGACACTTGTGGTGATTTTTATATGGCTGTCTTTATGACTTTGGAAAAGGAAAACCTCGTCCTGTCTACAAATATCTAATTGGCACAGTTGTTTTTCCAGTCGCACAGCCGTTGTGAAACACAACACCAGAATCAGTAAAAAGCTGGAGATGCAGACTGTGTTTTGGAGGTCTGAAACGCAGCTTGTCGTGCGTGCGTGTGTGACCTCTTTTTCTCCAAGCGTTGGGCTTGTCTGGGTCTGTGTTGTGCGTCTTGTTGGTCTGTTTGTGTGAGTTAGTTTACGCCGATGTGTGTGGAACTGTGCGTACGTCAGACACACAGACATTCAAAGGCGCCGGCTCCACAGCTGCTCTGTCACTGTCAGATCTTGTCAGCAACACAGCGATGCCTCAGCCTTTCTGTTGCTGGCTTTTTGTCTGTTGGGTTGCCAGATCCAGGGTGGTCCGTACTATCACACCACATCTAACCTTGTTGTCGGGCGGGGGGATTATGCAGATTTAGGAGCACTAGCTCACTCCTTCTCTCACCCTCCACTCCATCTATCCATCCTCACCTCTTCCTCCACTTCTTGTCCTTCTCTGTCGCTGCTCATGCCAGCAGTGGGAATACCCTTTTCACAAGCAGCTGAGCAACTGATCTCCCACAAATAAAGTTCTGATTCTCATACACAGTAACAGCAAAGGCTACATTATAAAAATAGCAGGACAGAGTGTGATGGTACAGCTTTGGGAAAGGTTTTATAGACTTGTAGAGTCCTCTAATTGCTGCCACTCCTTAAGACTTTAATGTCCTCACTAAGAAAAAAAGATTTTTTTTTATCCATACCATTTTTATTTGCATTCAGGCATGTATGATATGAGGAAAATCTCCCATATGCAATAACCTTGTTCAATAATGATGATATGACTTGCAACAAATAAATAAATACTGAATTGTGAAATTACATTGCTCAGACAGACCCCAAACACTGAATATCCTGTGTCCACTGAATAAAGAAAGGAAATAAAACAGACTCCTTCACTTATAAGTAAACAAGCATGCATAAATCTTCCATATAGCCCGTTAGCCAACTATTTCTGTTTCGGTTGCCTATAGTCATGATAACAGTCTATATACTGATTTCTCTGTAGAGAATTTTCTGTGAAAATCCTCAGGTTTACTCCCGAGTTCTTCAGTGCCTCTCTTCTGCTCCTCTACAGCAGCAACACTGCATAACGATAACTACTGATAGCTTAGTCATCTAAGGTCAACAAACGAATGGCTCCTGGCACAAACTTCAAATGAGCTTATATATTGAACTTTTAATTTAGCTTCACTACCATGAAAGGCCAATTCAACTGTTTGGTAGAGCATGTTTTTAGAAAATTAACTGGCTGTCACTATCTACATCTATTATTATTATTATTATCATCTATTATAATTCTGTTCAGTAAGACCTCTGAATGTATAATATGTTGAAAAGAGTGTCCGTGTGTGGAATGACTTTTTAGATGTATGAGGAGAGACTGTTTGAAGACACAGAGGCATCTAATGGATTTTTTTTAACATACCTAAGCTGAGTGGTAGACATGACTTGATCAGGTTCACCAGATTTTCAAAAAGAAATAGTGAATCAAAACATGCTCTACCAGATGGTTTAGCAGGACATCGTTCTTATTACTGAAGAAAAAGAGGTTCAATGGTTTAATGTGGCACCAAAAGAGAGCACTTTTAAATGAAAGAGAAATAGTGAGGGATTTAGAGAGATTACAAGCTTTTGGCCTTTCTGGTTTCTTGGCTGAGAAGAGACTTGGAGGCAGTCACGGCTGTCATGGTAACTTAAAACTGTGACTAACCTTTTCTGACCAAACACAGACAACATTAATCTCCCACCAACCAATTAGAAGAATACTGCAGAAGAACCCGGACGTCTTGGTTCTTGGGATCCTAAAAAGTTTTCTAGATTGGTTTTAAGATTTATGTTGAAATGTACTTTTTTAGTTTGACGTGTACTTGTGTTCTTCTGGTTAAAGGGGATCACAGCAGAGGCTCTTCAAGTACCCGTGGTTTCTGTGAGTTGTTTCTGGAGTGCAGCAGACAGGAACAGGTCATATGATCAACCTGAGGACAGCTCAGACTGTCAGATCAGTTATTGGCCAGTTATGTGGAAAGCAGTCAAGTCCAAATTAAATGGCCACACAACCACAACAAGAACAGGCAACAGGAATTTTTGCTTGTGGTAAAGCACAGTCACTGTAGCTTGGTTTTACAGTGCATACAACCCATGTAAACATATAATACAGTACAAACCACATGTAGCCTACTGTGCATTGTGGAAAATGTGGAAACCCATTTTAATGCATTCAGTTTCCATTTCCATTTAATTTTGTTTGTGTGTGAACAAGTATTACTAATGGACATATTACAAATGTCTTGACAGTCACATATAGTATGGTGGTTTAGGGGATAAAATGTTCCCACCTAATTTAAACCATTAAATTTTAGATTTAAGACTTGTCTGAAAGTTGGGGTTAGGCTAGACCATAAACTATATATAAATAGTGGACGAAGCCTCTGTGACGTCACCCATTGGTTTGTGGACTGCTGTTGTGAAGCCTCAAGATGGCCCTTGCCATGTTGTTTCTTTAGAAACAAGCGCCCATATTTGGAAGTTGTGAAATGTATAAACACACTAATTACTGCTAGCTAGGCTAATTAGCAGGCTAGCTGACAGACCATAAAGTCAATACCAATTAAGACTACGATCATCTAACATAGTTACTCTAACGGGACAAGTTTTGTAATTAAGTATGGGTAAATTTCATGATAGGATCCTCTTACTGTCTTGTTAGTAACTTCTTATGCACAACTATAGAAGACCTGTCTGTAAGGTAGAAAAACACATTTTATTCAATAAACAGGAGCTCTGAATGTCTGACTCCGCAGCCGGGCTTGCTGTCAATCAAAGCGCACACAGTAGATATGGACAGACGGCGCTCACCTGTCTTTCAATGTGGCCATTCCATAACTTTTACCTTTAATATACGAGTTATGTCCCCACACAACAGCCATCAAGACCTTCTATTAGCTCTAAAATCTTATTAATGGAGCAATAATTTAAGGACAGACCACCTGAACACTTATTGGAGGGTCCAAATATGAATGAGAAAAAAATAAAATAGAGAGAATTTCAGTGTACGTCTATGCAAGCCAGGCCTTTTTTGTAGCCAGCATCTAGTGGCCATCAGCGCTGTTACACTTTAACACCTTCTGCTTTGGCTTCACTTTCGAGCTGTGGTTCTTGCCCCCTTGGACCAACAAAGCCGTTTTATCCTTCTTATGTTCAGTCTGCATTGACATACATTCCAATGACCTGATATTTTATCAAAGCCTGTTTTTGTTTAGAGCAGTTCTGACAAACATGAAATGCCTTCTTTTAGCAGATTTCTGAACAAAGCAATTGAAATCATTACATTATTCACTAATTCAATCAAATGACCACTGAAAACACCATGAACAGCCTTGCGTATCAAAACTTATGTGAATTTGGTATTACCATCATGATAATGGTCTTTAATGGGTATAACAAGTTTACTTTCAGTTCATTTCACTGTTTTCATACATTAATTTAATAGTGAACACAAGGGGCAAGGACTTTGGTTCCAAAGTGAAGCCATTATGGAAGTATCTTAGTGTAATACCACTGATGGCCACTAGATGCTGCTCCAAAAATACTAAAACAATATTTTTTTCCCCAGGATTTGCCATTTGTTTTATTTGGACCCTCTAATAAGTGTTATGGTCCTTAAATAATACACATGTCCTAGGGAGAATATTTCTTTCATGCTGGGGATTAAAATGAACCTAGAAAAAATCTAGTTTTTGTGTGGTTATTGGAGTTGGAAGTTATGTACATTAATTTGCAAAGCTATAAATTACAGTGTTGGGAAACCACAGCCCTTTTTCATATGAAATTCCATAAACAGACATATGCATACATTGAAACTACCAGAGATGTGTAAGAGCCCACAGTGAAGCAGAGCAGCAGCATAAGATGGATTTAAGCATGTCAAGACTTATCTAGATTGAAAATACAAATCAAGACAGTCCATCTTCCTGTGCAGACTGGTCCCACCGCTGGTCTCTCCAGTCCATCCATAATTCATGCTTATAAGCCTGTGCTGAATGGCTGGAAGGCCTTACACTGTTTGTGGCCCAGTGTTAACCAAGCTGAATAATTAAAGACAGAGGTTCCCTCTCCATTGCTGTACAGTGGGCACCTTGGTAATTTACATAATCAGTCAGGTGGAAACACAAAAAGAGGGCTGTTATGGAGTAGGAGATCATTACGGTACACTGTATTCTTAAGAATGGTGTTGGTACACTGTGTTATATAAGGTTTCTCAGCTGGCCAGGCTCTTGTGCATTCATGTTGCTCATCTGGGTCTACTTTCTCAAAATGAGGTAATGTTTTTCAGTCCACTCTCGCCAAAGTCTCAGAGCAAATAATTTTGCAATGTCATTTCAAGAGGGGTTGTTTTCTGAACTTTCCTCCAGAAAATCGAAACATTTCTGTCCTTCGTTTTCTACATCTGATCTGTGCCAGATGTTGCCCTCGCTGTTGATTTTTTTGTTCTCTGCTCAATCTGTCCGGCTAATAAAACAAAAAAAAAAAACTCTCTGCTCTCTCCATGCAACAGACTCAGTGTCGCGTTGCTTAGCCATGTTGGAGACCAAACAAAAACAAGTTTTCTGGGGTTTTTTTTTTTGGCCACATGTGAGAGAAGGGTGGAGAGGACGATGATGTCAGCTACAGGATCGGTGGATAGGATAGCCTCTTCCCCAGGCCCTTGACCCCTCTTATTGAGATGCTGGAAACATTCTGTCAAATTCCTCAGACCACAGTGGTTTAACAACAGCTGGATCTCTGTGGTCAGCCAGCGCACTGGAGCTGCAGCCTCATGTGGAGAAACAGATTGTGTAACACTGACAAACTAGCTTTAATGGCAAATAGAAAGTTCCTACCACTGATTTAAAAAAAAAAACCCAAAATGGTGTGATGCATTATCATCGCTTTAAAATTAGGCAACAGAAAAACACAGTTCGCAGCTGTGTGCTGTCCAGGTGTTTGGCACTAAGAGACTTTTCTCACCATAAGCTCAGGGATTTTCACAGTGTCAGCCTCGAGACCACTGTGTGTTTACATCTGGAACAACTCTCCTAACACCAGAGTGGATGGAAGCTTGATTTCCTTACATAATGACAGGTTCAATCATTTCAGTTCAGCATCTGCAGCCTGCACCATAAATTCAAATCAGAGGGTGTCAAATTAGTAGAATTCACGCCCAATTGTGGTGATTTCTACTCAGATTTGGGCAGGCTAAACAGCACTGTAGTCTAACCCATGCTTGTGGAGTCCCTTGCAAATCCAGCTGAGCTCGATGAAGGCCTTACATGACATCAGATGACCCTGCACACTCAGCCATCATGAACAAAACAAGGCAAATGCTATCGGTGTCAAATGACAGACTTCCTGCTGCATCAACAGCTTTTTCCCTAATAATAATGATCTGTCCCGACAATCCCCAGGCTATTCTCAACCTTGGAACATTTTTTACTATTCTTTGCCATTTGAGCAAGTGAGCTGAGCGGATGGATTTTACTTCAAAATACTCTATCCAATAGCATTTGATATTTAAAAGAATCATGACTTTGCTGAAGTTAGTTTGGCAATAATGTAGCTTAAAGCACTTATAAACAGCCTATATGTAAAAATGTAAAGGAAAACACAATCAAACCAATTACAGTGCTTTGCCATAGACTGTCTGGCATATGTTTGTAGTGTTTCTGTCCTGTTGAACCATGCTGTCACCATACTGTCACAAAACAAAAATTACACAAGCAGAATGTCCAAAATAAAGATGTCCAAAAACAGGTAAAAATCCAACACAATGGAAGACACAGGGGATTAGGCAGGGTTACAAAACGGGCAAGAACCAAACATAAATCCGACATGGGGATGGTGGGAGATGAGATGAACTGACAAGGGACAAAAAGAAGGTGAGTGAGACGATGGGATTGCTGATGGAGGACAGGTGAGTGTGGGTGGAAACATGGCCAGAAGGAGGGAAAGTGCAGGTGAGTGGGTGTGGCTAAGAGACTGGAAAACTGAAGGGAGGATAGGGAGAGAATTGGAGCAGGGACAGGGCAGGCAACAGGGAATAACAAGACACAGGTGAGACAAACGAGTGGAGGGAAAAGCAAACGAAGACAACAAGTAAAAGACACAAGGACACACAAGGAGAGCTTACAACTTACAAAATAAGGACCATTTGATGAGTTTGTCACACACATTCAGAATCAACACATTTGGAGAGTTAAATACAAATTCTGATTTATACCTAAATACAGTATTGGACTAAAAGTACTTAATGACACATTCTAAAACTTTTTTTTTTATTTCTGCTCATTTCTTATTGTCATTTCCTATTCAGCTGCAGTTCTTTGTTTAGCTTCATTTAAAGTCTTGCTGTGTATCTTCTTTAAAACAGGGTCACTGTGTTAATGTAAGTAACACTATACTGTATGTACAGATATTTGACTGAATGGTGGGCTTCTTTCAGGTGAATTTTTAAATATTGTGAACCACTGCCATCTTGTGTTCAAGTAATGTATCTGATAAGTACGGGTGCCTCTTCCTGGTCAAGTTCAACTGGGTGGATGTGTCAGAGGACTGGCTTCTCTCCACCTGTAATGATATAGTGGTCAGCTGACCTGGGTGTCACTGCTCGTATTATTCAGCATGGTGGGTATGATCTAAGGGAGAGAAGGTCTGCTATCTCCAGCTGTTGTAATGACTGATGTAACTCATTAGTTACTATGTCTTTATCCTTGTTTCTTTGATTCCCTATTTATACATCTGTTGTGTGTGGCTGTAGCTCAGTGGTAGAGCGCATGCTTCGCATGTATGAAGCCCCAGGTTCATCTCCATCTGGTATTATGTGACAATGTAACTGAAGGGCAGCATACATCCCGATGGCCTGGTAGTTTGCTGAAATAACTGTTACCCTGTCTTCACACACAATCTATCATAGAAACCAGCAAAAATCCTGGCTCAGAAATGGTCTTATGACAGGGTTCACATATGATTAATCAAACAGTCCCATCTTGTCAATCACAGCACATGAAAACGTTATTTAATGTCATTTAAATATCACATCCTTACTGATTCTGCCCCTGCCCCCTGAGTTATGACATGGAAATTCATAACACAACCAGAGACCTTTTCTGACCCTGAAATAGAGAAACTATAGCCCTTGTATTGAAAAGACGAATTAAATCAAGTTAGGAGTCAAATCCTGTACAAAGATTATTCTCCCCATGTCATTTTGCGATAATGGTTGTGTTCATGTGCTCTCTGCTCCATTGTTTCCTGGAATTGGGATTGAATGGAAGACGCCTCTTACCGTTTTGCAGGAAATTATCTATATTTAGTGCTACTGTCACCAGTTGATCGAAGTACATCCCTTGTCAACTCTCTGTGGTGGTATGTATATAACACCCTCCTCTTCTTCCTGTTCAAGTTCACATAGGATTTTTGAATGGGTTTTGTCCTCTTCATCTGTAATGGTGGTACCGTAGTGAGCACAATTGTCCTGGGTTTGATTCCTGGCCCCCGCAGAAATGTTCTTCCTGAACTTTTGTTTATGAGCAAGTAGAGTTCCATGTCTGTAGAAACAATGCTTGCGTTGTGTTTGGTTTCAATGTCAGAGTTGTGGAGGTCAACTTTTAGCCAAACTGGTGGTGTCTTTTTTTTGTGTGGATGTAACAATAATCATTATAATCATTAGTTACTATTTCTTTACTCTTATTCCTAATTAGCCACAGCCATGTTAGCACCATCCCTTGCTTTAATTCTCTGCTTAATCTTTTGCTGTATGTAGGTGTTTTCAAACAGGGGATGTAGCTCAGCGGTAGTTCAATCCCTGACATCTCCATCTGGTTTTATGTTGACAATGTAGCTGAGAGATAACATACACCCACACCAAATGTTCAGTACTGGCTCATATGCATGGCCAGGTTCTTCTACTTCATCCACACACAATCAGGTTCACCATATTGTATAAGTAGATCCAGATACCACCATAACCATCATGATCATAGTGTATCTGCTTCTTGTATGAGCCCTCACATAAAAAAAACACTGATCCTTGTACCAGCAGAGTCTTCCACCACCAGCCCCATCCCCATATGAAGGTGATTCAAGAAGCTCACGCTCCCTATTTGTGGAACCAGCATTTGGTGACTTCTGCTTCACAATGATGGGAAGAGCCGCCACAAGGCAGTTATCCCTGTGGTAACTTTTCTGACAACTCCTGCTTAAAACCCATAACGTCAATAGGTGAGGCTATGGTGAGGTCTCTCCACTTGTTTGTTGGAGTGAACACTGGGACACAGTAGAGATTGGGCCTGTCATTTGCAGTGAGGTTTACTCTGACGCACATTTGTATTTGGTAGCACAACTGAGTAGTCTGCCTTGATTTTCACATTTAATTTGGAGTTGAATTGCTAATTTTAAACTTAGATCTTACTGTTTATATATTGCACTAGGCCTTTTTAGTAAGTTTGTTCAAATAAAATGCATATGTGTGTTTTTGTTGTTTCTTTTCCTTCCTAGCACTTCCAGCCGTTACAGTTTAAAGTATATCATTTTACCTAATTTTCAATAAACTCTTTTGATTTACTTTACACTGGTATCTGCCCTTTTATCAGGAACCAACCTGTGTGCCTTCTTATTCATTTCAAATATCACTACCATTTTAAACAGTAATTCACATTTCACATTTTGGGTTTTGATCCCTAGGTGGTGCTGTCGATTCCATTTTTTTCCCCCTTCATAGCGTGCACCCCGCCACACTTTCTATTGTTCCAGACTGGGGCCAAAGGCCTCTGAGAAGAGGCTGCCATGCACAGCTTGTATGTGGGTGGTATGAACAGACACCCATGAGAGTCTGGAGTGGAGTGGGAAGGGTAACTGGGGTCCGAGTCCATGACTAATCAGCACCCTGAGCAGGCTGCCAGATGGGCCTTTTGGATAATCTGTGGCCCAGGAAGACTGCCAACAGCCAACCAATCTGAGTACAAGATGAAACTGGAAATGTAAGATGTAACTGTGGCCGCCATCTTGTTGTTACATAAATTCTTGGTTGTTACATCTTTAAAGATATTTATTTGTTTAAAATGTAAAGAACTGTTACTTTTAGTTTGAATACTTGAATACTTAATGGTCAGTGTTAATGAGCAAGGTTTCCTGGCCTCCTGTACCAGCAGGTTTCAACTCCATCACCTCTATCCAACTCGTGTGATTTCCTGGTTCCAGATCAATACCTGCCCCTAACGTTGTCTCCGTCTTCTCCAGTGTGCCGTCCATAGCTCCTGGTTCTCGCCTGTCCCTGATCACATCTGACACCTTCCCCATCAGATTGTTTCCTTCTGGTTCAGGTTCCTCCTACCGCTGCGTTCCAGTTCCTCTTGTGTCCACAGTGTTACCTTTTGAATTACTGTTCCTTGCTCTCCATCTCGTCAGTGAACATCTTCCAGGGCTCTTTACCTTCTGTTTTGCAGTTGATGCCCCATCCTGCCTATGACTGAACTCTACATTGTACGTGTGCTGCAGGTGTAGCCAGTTTAAAGCCCATTGGCCTGTTCAACATCACAAGTAAAAGTTGCAGCAGTGTGAACTGGACTGTCTCAGTTCGACTCCAGCTGGCTGAAGGGGTTGCTGGCGATTCATCTTGTATATATCATTACATAGTGTGTTTTCCTCAGCATTTATGGGATGTATCCTTTTACCACAAAGTGCAGTGTTATCAGTTGTTTCCCCAGTAAATCCTGTTTCAATAGTCTGTGTTTTCTCTGCTTGAGGTGACACCATCTCCTGAACAACAGAACTGCTTTTTTTTCGCCATTTCATCAATACCAGAAGTGCATATGTAGTAAATAACTCACTATTGCTGTCCTCATTCACATTTTAAGATGATATGAAGTACACCCAGCTACAAAAAAGCCTGAAAAGCCAGCAGTTAGTTGCATTGGTCTGAACTGGCAGTGTGTCCGAATGTTGCAAACCAGAGCTTTGCAATTAATTGCAAGTTGCAGCTCATGTTGTTGTGAATCTTTGGTCTAAACTGAGCTTAAAAGATGCATTCCAAGAAACATCCACTCTGTGATTGTTACATGTTCAGTATAGCCAAAGGGTTACTCGTCATGTGAGTTTGAATAAAACCATAAACTTACCTCTGAGTCTGACAACTGTGACAATGAATTTACCAAAATACAAAATAACTCTGATTAACTATGATTCACTATTATCAAACTGAATTAATATAAAGGACTTTAATTCAACTGGAGTTGGTATTCAAATACTTGCATATTTTTTGAATTTCTCCAAGAAATAATCACCATGATAAAGATCAGTCTATGCAAATCCAACATCATCTAAACTATTGAATTTTAAGACACAACAGACAAGGCTGCCCATTAGCAGCTTTCTTATTTGTGTTGGCAACTGAA
>JAPQRN010021930.1:0-13114 GCA_037367275.1 Coranthus polyacanthus | reverse complement strand
AGGCATGGAGTAAAGAGATGCAGACAGAATGAGAGAGGGAGAGGGAGGTGGTGAGAGATGGAGCTACAGAGCTACAGTAACGTCAGCAGCAGATGGCATCAGTTTCTTTACTCCTGGAAGGAGAAGAGAGACAGAGGAGAAGAGAGGAAGAAGAGAGAAGAAGCACTGACATTTGCTACTAAAACCCTATTTGAACCCCTGGATGCTTCAGGAAGATGCTCTCTGGAATTTAACACCAACACTAGGTGAGAAGCTTGTCAAAAATCCACTGAAAGAAGGGCTTTTCAATTTAAAATTAACCACTATTTGATAATTGCAGCCATAGTGAAAAATAGATTATGTCTAATTAAATCTGTTTGAGATTGGCTAATAATAGAGCATCTTACACTGTTGCCAGTACACCTTTATGATCATTCTTCTTCTTCTTCTTGTTTACCTTATGCACATTTCTAAGCTCTGTGCTTGTTAACTTTAAACCCAGTATCAATATTATTCTATTTTGAAGTGGTAGCTTGCAGCATGATGCAAAGTTATGGATTTTTTATGTCTACTTTAACAGCAAAATCTATCTAATTATTATAGAGCCTATAGTGATGAGCATTTATCGAGGTGCATCTTGTTCTTAAATCTATGTTACTGTGTTTTATATGTTTCGTGTTTTTATGTTTTATACGCTGTACTTCCCAGATGGGCATCAGTAAAAGTTATTATTTCTGTCAGTTTCCTAGTTTTATTTTTCACTTTTATTTTATTTATAAAATACCAATCATAATCCACAGTTATCTCAATACATTTAAAATGCATACATTATTCTTTGTCAAATATTTCTTGATCTAATATTCTTTTCGTTTTCTCTCTTTGCTTGTTACAGGTCGACATGTTGACTTCACCATTCGACGAGACGTCCTCCAACCAGACCACTCATTTTTTCAGGACCAGCTGGGCCAGCAACCAGATATTAAAAACAGTGAAGCCAGAGCCTGGCCGAGACCTGGAGGACACGTTTAAAGCTGGCAGAGAGGATGATGAGAGGGACGGCGAAGCAGAGGAGGAAGAAGAAGAGGAGGCAGGCTGTCTGAGAAGAAGAAGCTCTCGTAAAAAGAAAATGAGCCAGGCCCGTTTGGATCGGGTTCGGCTGCGGCGCATTGAGGCCAACGCGCGGGAAAGAAACAGGATGCATGGTCTGAACAATGCACTGGACAGCCTGAGGAAGGTGGTTCCCTGCTACTCCAAAACTGCAAAGCTGTCCAAGATAGAGACACTCCGCTTGGCAAAGAATTACATCTGGGCCCTCAGTGAGATCTTGAGCACCGGGAAAAGACCAGACCTGCTTAGTTTCGTCCAGACTCTGTGCAAAGGTCTCTCCCAGCCGACCACTAACCTGGTGGCTGGATGTCTGCAGCTCAATGCCCGTAGCTTCATCTCAGAACCCAACGGAGACTCGTTCTCCCTCTACCCGGCCTATCACCACCACGGAGCCCAGGTAATGGGTCCCAGTTCTACGGACAGCGACAGGTCCCTGCGACCCTACGAGGCTCTGTACAACAGCCCATCTCCAGGCGGCTCCAGCCCTTTGGACGCAGGAACCCTTAGCCCACCTATAAACTTCAATGGCATTTTCACTTTGAAACACGAGGAACCGGTTGACTACCAGAGCTGTCACTACGGCCTCCGCTACTGCTCTCTGAGCCAGGGCTCGTCTGCAGACATGGGCTCCTATGACATCCACCTGCGGGGGCAGTTTTACCAGGTGCAGGAAGAATTAAACACACCTTTCCATAATTAATGAACTATATTCAGAGAGACTTGTTAACAAAAGACCACATCCCAACAACCCAAATGTGAGTCAAAGAGTATATTCGAGTGGGGCATGTTACCAATGCTGAGAGGTAGTCGTACGTTTTTAAAAAATGCCTTTAAAACTAATAAAAAATAGAAAATAAACACACACAGTACCACTGATCAAAAACGTACACTTTGGCTCCTCATATCTACTTCACAATACTTGCCGTTTTCTCCTCCTCCTGCTGAAAATAAATAGAATAGTCAAGTTGACAACATTAAATCAAAATGAGCAAAATAAGCATGAACTCAAAATAAAAGAACCTGATCTGAACCTTTTGAGCACATTGTCTCACGTCTTGCAGTATATTCATTTTACGCTGAAATAACGTGAAAACGGTTCAGTTATCAGGTAAAAATCTAAAATTCTGGGCTGGACTAAGACTGATGTTTTAAGATACTAGTAAATACAGTATGCACGGAAGTTAAAGTTACACAATTCTTATGGTCTTATATGCTTGATAACTTTAACCATTATTGTTTCAGTCTTAGACACTGCTACTGATACACACCCACTGCTGATCTCCACGAACTGACTCTTACTATTCACAGAAGAGTAGAGGATGGAAATGTGCACAAATCTTTCATCTCTTTTGCTGACTTTCTGAAAATTCATTCAAACTGTGTGACACATTTGGATGGAAACCTGCTTGTATCATGTGTTCCCGTCAAAATCAAAATGTGGGACATTGGTCACCCTAATCAGATCATCTCTAATATAAATGATAAAAAAAAAAATATTCATGTGCATTTTGGGAGCTGCTTGATTGCAGTTTATCATTAATTTCTATTTGAAATTGAATGCTGATTGTGTGGGCAGCGTTTTCATCCAGGAAAGCTGCGGACCTCCAAGGACAACACGTACTGCGGCAGACACACACACACACACACACACACACACACACACACACACACACACACACACACAGAGTTGTTATTTGGTTAATTAAAGCTGGTATTTTAACTATAACTGATTACTGAGCAATAAAATAAATCATAGGCAATGGGAGCTATGCAATACTGAGACGCTCAAAAGAAAAATCATGCCACATTTGAACCTCACTTCATTTTTTTTTCTTCAGACTGGTCTATTATTGTTATCATTATTATTATTATTATTATTATGTCACTGAGACATTTTCCTTTTTCATTGTCAATTTAATATTTTTGTGTCTTTTTATAAATGTATATAATGTAACATTGCTTGTATATAAGGGGAGCTAAAATGATTCCAGACCGTACGTAATTCTTCCACGGAAAAGGTATTTTTACAGCCATTAGGCCCACATCGGTTACATTAAAATCGTAATCATGTGGTTTTTACACTCAGGCTTTGAAATAACAATCAAATTAAAGCAAGGGACACAGTTTCAGAGCTTCATCTTAATCTGCGTAAAAAAGTTTGAATATTTGCTGCCGCTACATTAAGCTGATATATTGCTGTTGAAATGTGACGTGATATTGATATCATCATCAGTCGACTCTGCCCTCAGTGAGTGTACTCAAGTGTTTTGCTTTCATTTTTTGATAATGCATTACAAAGCTGACTAATGAAATAGGCTGCCATGTTTGTTTTTACGGGCAACGTGTTACTGGATATGGTCTTTTCTGGTGAATGTTTTGTTTCATGTAAATGTCTCACATGCTTGTTTTACACCACACATCATACAGTAATTAACATTAATACAGTTTTGCTTCTTTATGCTTTTCCTGTGCTCACACCTTTGGCAACATCAGTCTGTTTAAACCTTGAATGACTGCTGTTTTTGCTTTGACATTTTGGATAAATAAAGATTTTATTAGCTATTTGCTAATAAAGTTACCACCTGTTTTGTTTCAAATCAATCTGTGCAGACCTTTTGAATACACAGGTGAATAATCAGTGTGTTCGGTCTGTGTGATGTGTCCACATCGGGATAGACTGTTCTCATCATTAATGAGAATAAAAGCTGTGAACGGTAAAAAAGATGTTTCAGGAAACAGAGGCTCATTAAATAGCCTTCGTTACAGCACTGACCTGTTCCACTTGAATTCACACCGTAAGCAAGAAAGTCATAGTTACTGTAGTCATGCTTTCAGTAATGAACACACTGTCAGGGTTACAGGACACTTATGGTTCAATTAAACAGTGTTTCCTTTTTTGCTTAAAACAGGAGACAATCAACAGCCAGCTTTGTTAACCCACCGTCCCCCAACGCCTTCCAACCAGGACTCTGTCCACAGCTACGTTACTCTGCTTATCCCGTCTTCACACTTTTAATAGGATACTTTTGTGGACTGTAATATGCAGATTGCTTATTACAGATTGCAAACAAACAATAGAATCAGTAGCTCACACAGTTCACAGCCGAGTTAATTCAAATTGCTGTAAACGACACCATTCTGAGAATAAATGCAGCTTATAACTAAACTAATAGTTTGTTTTAATATCTCAACCATCAAAGACCTACAACAACTGGAATTATTTTACATTATTTTATTTATTATTTTATTAATCAGCTATCAACACCAAGTGCTGCGCATCCTTTGTATGGCTTATTTAAATTTAATTTCCTTTTCTAAAATGGATGAATTTACAGAAATTTCTAAAGAAAAAAGAAACAAATGTAAACAACAAAAAAGCTTTAACTAAGCAAGTTGAAGCCCCTTATTTTCAGATTTCCTGTTGTATATGTTTTATTTTCAGACAAATGAAGTGAACATGAACGGCGTGTCTCTTCCTGTGAACGGCGACAGTTCACCTCATTAGTGCAGAGTGGGTTGCACTGGGTCGGCACTTTGGTGAATCTCCGAATTTGAATAAAGAACGACAGGTGTTTGCCGGTGGCTTTTTTAAGTCAGCTTTATGTTTTTCTCACTTCCCGTGCACACACCCCTCATTTCAATGGTTTCTTGCATAAAGTGCATCAGACTTCAATCAGGCACCAAATACACAATTCTCAAGCCAGATCTTATTATACTTGCACTTGCCAATATTAGTTGAGTGTGACATCAACAGAAACAATTATAACTTATTCCTTGTAGAAGAGAATATTTTTGTGTTGAGAGTTGACACCACGTTAGCCCACACACCAGCTGGGAGTGCTCTGGTAAACTGTAGCCGGGCTGCACGCTTTGCACTGGTACTTACTGGTGATTAATGCGAATTTTCCTGAAAATCTGGAAATTTTCATTTTTATAAAACTAATGTTAACATTCATAATCAATTAATTCATTCCTAGGACCTGTCAAAATCACATTTAAGACATTTTGAGACTTTTTGATTCTATTGAATTTTAGACTGTACGGAGCCACAGAAACCCTGTTAAAATCAAGGAAGCGTTTTGTCAGAACCCCAAAGTAACACTTCACCATTTAAATGATCACAGTTCATCTATTAGAAATGAACACTTACTGCAGATATTTTACAGTTAATGTCTGAATTAGTTAATGTTCATGTTAATATTAGCAGGTCTTTAATGCTGATTTCTGGGCAGGATGAGTAAAATATTCACTTTCTTTACATGTGCATGAAAAGAACTGAAAAGAACCCCTCTCTGTAGTGTAAATGTGTTTGAAAGTGGAATCTCATTTTAACAATATGTAGTCACTTGTATTCTAATTTTAACAATATGTGATTCTAACAAAAGAAAAGATTTTAAACATGATTCTAAAAACAATGTGTAACAGAACAATAATAGATGGTATTAAAACACAACTTCTTTGTGGTCTCTCCCTCTTTCACCATTTGCAAAGTCCCAGGTCGCAGATGGTGCAGGATGCAGAATTTCCCCTGTTAAATTCCTAATAATCTGTTTTTGGATGAGCAGGGTGTTGTGGAGCCTGGTGGAGGGATTCTGGTTTTAATTAGAGGGTTTAAGATGCTAAGCCCTTCAAAACAGTGGCCCTCAAGAGAGGTTGGTGCAGGTGATGCTCCAAAACTGAAGTCGCACTGTGGTAACAGACAACAAGTCATTTGCATTTTAGACTGGAGTCTCTTTGGCATCCGTCCTGATCTCCTCGGATCCCTGAAGAACTCCCCCCTGTGTTTGGCACCATCACAGATTTTGTTTTGGCAGGGTTGTCAGCTCTCAGGCTGTCCTGTAAAGATTTAGAAAAGAACACTGAGAAATAAGCAAAATTGCATTGTGGTTAGAGAAATAAATGACTGGAATCAGACTACAGACTGGAGGCCTTGGGGTGACTGTGATCAGGTCACAGAGCGACACGTTCACTCACTCCCAACTCTTCACATATGGAAGCTTGTTCAGGAACCCTAGTCGTCACTTTTCCACGCACTGGCTACTCTCATAGAGTTGTTCTTCAACATGCAGGGTCATCTAATAGCGGCTGCAGCGGCGCTGATGCGCATGCTGCAGGATTTCCTCCCAGTGAAGCGAGTGCTCCGGTATTCAGAGAATCTTGCTAACTTCTGATCACTTCTCCGGAGAAATGTTCCCCGACTTCAAAACTCTGTCTGAAGTGATGCAGGTAATTCTGCTCTCCAGGGGCAAAAGAATCCAGGTTCAGTGTTCAGAACAAAATTAACATGGTCATGAGAAGTCATCTGTCTGAGGCAAAGACGCAAAACCTAATGACAGTAGCCTAGTCGTGTTTTTCCTTTGTCACTGCAGTGCAAAAAAAAGAATCTGCTGCAAGTGGTGCTGACATGAGTCAGTGTCTCTGTTCACCTTCTCTTTCCCTGCCCTTATGAACGCATAATCTGATCATTTGCTCTGTGTATTAGACTAATTATTTTTATTTTGATCATGCTATTTTTGAAAATTAATTGCAATTAAATATAGTGGACATTTGAGGACATTTGGTTCACCCACCTTCATTTTTCAGGCCTGGAGGTTGCCACTTGGTAAAAATACTAATATGTTATTATGAGGCCCAGTCGTCCAAGTCAGTCAAATTGAGCAGATATCTTCATTTATCTCCAAGTCCTCACTTGTTGATTTATTACTGTTTGTGTTCCAGCATCTCCCTCAGCAAGATGAACTCAAAGAGGAAACAAACAATAACAACTGTGATGTTCACAATGTTTTTTCAGTATTGTTGACATATTAACATTTTGGTTCTTCTGAATGCATTCTCTGGTTTTTCTACCGTGCTACATTTAGTGCTCAGTGAAATGAAAAAATGATGTATTCACTGTACCAGATGTAAACAAAAACAAAACAGTGACATCAGTGTGAAAAAACTCCCCCACAATTAAATTAACAAATATATATAGAATGCTTATAAATAAGTAAAAAAAAAACAAAAAAAAACAACAACATTGGCATCTCTACATTAGAAGGGGAAATAATTGTCTTTCAGATGCATATTGAACACCTACTGAAAACACTTGAGGGTTTTTATTATCGAAATAAAGCCTGCTTTAATTTCACTACACTACATTTTGAAGTCTTCAAGACCATGGGGACATTATTTACATGGACGCCACTTCTTGTACTCTGCGTTATCTGGATTCTGTGTGTCACAGTGCTTTGCGTTTTTTATCCGATGCATCATACAGTACCCATCACTGTGTTCTCTATGATCTGGTTTCATGGCCCTCATTAAGCTGGAGGAGACTACAGCGTTGGTATGTTTTTATTTACAAAAGCATTACTAGATAAACTCCCATCTTATTTATGTAATCTTTTATCACCTATCAGCAGCTGTTACAACTCTGGCTCCTCTAAATGGCTTCTCTACAAGGTTCCAAGATTTATGCAGAACTTGGTAAAAAAACATTCTCTTATTTTGCTCCCTGGTCTTGGAATAACCTTCAGAATACACTACAACTAAATGATTTTATCTCATTGAGTGAATTTAAAAATGTGATAAAAGGCTGTGTAACTGAAGAGTGTAATTGCTATTCTTAAGCTGAACTTTGTCTCTTCTACCTTTCCTCCTGCCATTTTTATCTTTGTTTTTTTATCCGCTGTCTGTTGTTTTTACCCTGTTCTTTGTCATGATTGATTTTATGAATTTTGTATTGATTGGTGTGCCTTCTTGTCTTGTCTCCCTTGAAAAAGAGATTTATTTCTCAAGGGACTTCCTGGTTAAATAAAGGTTAAATAAATAAATTTAAAAAATATATCTAGTTGCAATATAAATTCTCTCTTAGTTATGCCCTGGAATACCCACCTTTTTGCTCAGGAGGTCATACATACCCTGTATTCATAAAATGGGTACCTTGTAGCTAAAAATACCTACAGTGTACGTTCTTTGTAAGATCCTGAGTTTTTAGCCCTTTATTCCATCACATCTTGTTCCCCAGTACCTACATATAAGTACTGGAATGTACTGTAGCGGTACCCGTTGGGACAAAATAAATACACCATAGTTAAGGAGTATGTACGCTGTAAGTAGCTGCACAGCTGTAAAATGAAGCAAAACAAAACTTCAGTTCAGGGACTTTTAACAGGCCAATGTGACAGAGGACATAGCATCTCCAGGCCCCAAAACAAGACTTCCTTTGACATTCTTCTGATGACCTGCGTTCCAACAAGTGCACTTGTGCCTCATGGAATTAGCACAGTTAAGCTCATCTATCTGGCAGCCCATTATCTATGGAGAGAGAACTGGACATTAACTATGTATGAACTGATCCTATCTGGACAAATTACATGAAGTTTGTCTGTTCTTGACTAAGGCTAATCAGGGCCACATTAAGAGCTATTTGCAATACCATGTCATGCAATGAGGCCATTTATATTACCAGCTAATACTGACATCCACTGCTAATGTCCTAGTCAAAGTCTCTAAAAATATCATTACTTTCTTCCTCCTTTAAAAGAGGCAGTTAAATTAAAGTCATTGTGATATTTGAATTTTGTGGCGTTCAGGTCTTTACACACATTTTTTTGTGCGATTGATTCGTTATTATATTTTTTTGAACCACTGTTTATATCAAGTATTTTCACACAGAATGCAAAAAAATTACCTATTGAAAAAGCATTAAAAAAGCATATTTTATCACAGGATCAACAGGGTAGATTTTTCCCAGTTTTTGTACCGCAAATAAAGGGATCAACCATTCATTTGTGTGAAATTTATGTAAATGTGGCAACAAAAATGGACATGTTGCCTTCTAGCTACACTGTTTCGTATGAAACACAGAAATGATAAAGATAATGAAGTGAAGGACAACGTATGGAGAAGCATTGACAAACAACTAGACTATAAGGATAATGAGGAGTTTCTGTAACATTAATTAGATCTAGTTTGCAGTTTGTGTCTTTTTACCTGGATACTGTACATTGTTGGGCAGTGGCGTCAGTACAAGTAGCAATGTTAGCAGTTTAACTACATTTCTCACTAAAGTGATGGCAATGTTTGTTTCCTAAATCTAATAGCTTCTCAGTGATACAGCTCCTTTACTGACCAGGTAGTGCGGTAGCACTGCGGAGAGTGTGAAAGAAAATAAAACAAAGGATGAATAAGTGATGCTACCAACATATGCAGATTTATATGAGTAGCTGATTTGCTGTTTGCCAGAATACAGCATTTATGGCGGTGACATCACAGACTAATCCTTGTTGAGAGTCAGGACAGGAGAGAAGAGGATAACAGACACACAAACTCGAGTTTATATGATGGAAACATGACAGAACCTGTAACACTGAGAAAAACTGACCTAGAAGGAAAATACATGAGTTTAACTGAAACTATAGAACTACTATATGCAAGAGCGTTCTGTGTAATCACCAGAAGAAGCTGCTCTAAACAGACATTCAGGTAATTCACAAATAAGCAAACACAATCATCACCAACCAAGCTAATCAACAGCAACTTATCACCAGCTATAACTACTACATATATATATGTTTTCACAGGCAGTAAATGAATCTAATTTAGTGTGAGTGTGAGAGTAAAATACAACCTTTTCTTAATAAATTACATTTCAGAGAAGTTAGGAGGAGCTGAAGTAAGTGGTTAGGTTATGGTATGGTTAGGTTCATAATAGTTAAAAATGTCTATAAAATATATTGTCACCTTCTTAAAATAATGGCCCATGTAATTTTTTAACAAAAATTAAATAACAAAAACAAAAAAAAAAGATTTTTTTAAGTCAGCTCTTCATTATGCTGGCTACCTCTGGTAAAATCACCTACATCCTCAGTTGAACAGATCATGTGATCCTACCCCTGTAGGATGGCATGTGAAGAGTGTGAATTAAGCCATTTTATTAAGCTGAAAAACTTGAAAATATGACTTTGGCCATTGTTTTAAGAGTGTGACGATATGTAAGTAAATAGTAGTGAACAGCTGGTTCAGGTTTTTTTCTGGATTTTGTCCCACAGACAGTGAAGTGCTCAAAAATAGCAGGACAATAACACACCTCTGCAGCAAATATTTGTATTTTTGAGTCTGATAAATGACATGGATCTTTAGCATATGACTTGGTGGCATTTATAAGATATTCTTTCTGATTTGATCTTTATGTAATAGAAACATTATTTTGGTGGTGTATAAATAAAAAGGTCTGATGGACAAACAGATGGTTGACCAAACCAATCTCTTTTTGCTTTGAAGACTCCAACAAATATTTCACAATTTTATGCAGTGAGATAAATAAATATGTGATTACATTTACTTGGTCATTTTTTCCCCAATTTTATTTACTTGACGTGTTTGTATGATAAAGTCACTGTAAAAAGCATTGGTTACCATGTGTTTGTTTTAGCATAATGATTGTCATTTTCTGCAGTCATATAATTATTAGAACCTCCGCACGTGTTGCCACCTCCGCTTCATTTTGAGCCAGGAAAAACCCTGTTATGGGAAGAGTGTGTTTTTTGCTGCTCACTGCAGAGCAACTCTTCCAACTCATTCACCCTTACATCTGCCATCCTTTATGAAAGGAAAGGAGATAAAGGCTCCAACTACAACAATTTCTGTGCATAATGAATTGGTGACTTATTTTACTGCACCACCAGACTACACTTTGTGCAGTCTCTTAATGTCAAAAACTGACCAGCTCCCAGCACAACACAGATAGCAACACAAATCTTCCATATTGCACCTTTAACATTTGTAATAAAATACTTGTTTTACAAAGTGACACTTCCCCTGGACCTTCAGTCATATGCTAACATGGGGTGAACATGACCTACAACAGTGGTTCCCAACATGCTTCAGGGAACACAATTAAGTTTACATCCCCCCTTTCAGCTTATTTCCATCAATCTATCCAGCACCTTATAACTGTGAGTTTGAAGGTTGCTTTGTAAAGTTTATTCTGAGACAGCAGCCTTCATTTCATTCTAATTCAAAAAATGAAAACTGAAATAACGTCAGTACTGCAGGGGCTTAAAATTTAGAAACACTGCAGCAAAACATTTGAAATAACTGTTTAAAATATATTAAAGGATGCCTCTATGAGCTTAAGGCCAACTGAATTTCCCATCGGGATCAATAAAGTGAATTCTGAATCAGAGTTGGGAAACACTGTCCTATACATGCTGATGAACAGGATGAATAAAGATGAAACTCTAACTCTAACCTATCTCATTTGGTCTGGACTGGAATTTTTCAAATTTCAGGTGTGAAACTTCCCTCGCAAACCAGTGCAGACCAAACAGCCGGTCTTCAGTCCGACCAAAAGAGGTGGCCTTGGTCCGCATCACTCTGAACCATGGTTCAGTTCATGTACAATGTGAAAACACTTCTCAGATAGTTCACACTTTTAGACCAACCACAGGAAGTTACACAACACTACTGTTTCCAAAAACAAAATAAGAAAAACAAATGGAATATGGAGGAAGTAAAAATTTGGTGAAACAACTTTCCAACATCAGACGCAGCCCTTCTATAAAGACGCAAGCACACATAGATTATGACAGCAGGATGTATTAGTCCAATCCAAAACTGCAATGTGAAAGGAAAACGAACAAGATCAAATGCAATGGAACAAAAAGAATAACCTTGCTTCTTTCAGTCTTTCAGGTGTGAAAATGTGTCATTTTCTGACTCTCGGTAGAATCTGAGTAATTAAAGCCTAAGTGGCTGTGGGTGTAGTACAGCAGTCTTGCAGTATTCACAAAACCTTTTAAACACAAAAATCCAGTCATTTGTTAGACATGGCTTGTCAAGCCAAGAACGTGTTTAGGTAATATGTATTCCTTCACTGGGTAATAAATTGTCTGATTTTAAAAATATGGAAGTCAAACTATTTAATTGGATGTGGCATCTATGTGAGAATATATATGGGCATTTGTGAATGGTGAATGTGTATTTGTATTTGTCCACATATCTCCAAATGGGCAGCCACACTGCCTCTGCAGCCCACACACGGACCAAATGGTGTGTTGGCAGTAAACCTACATCTCTGATCTGTAGTTTACTGAAGACTGTGTGGATGGACCGTCATCCAGACACAGTATGAAGAAAATGTGAGAACATGTTAAAGAACAGGCTTATTTTTACCACAGCGGTTCTTTTGGTATTAAGTTTTCTAGATAGACAGGGCTGAAACAGTGAAAATATTGCACATGTATCGTACACTTGAAGCTGCAGTGTGCTGTAGTTTTTTGGCATCACTGGGTAAAACGCCATAATTATTTTTCAATATATTGTAATTTAAGTGGTCTGACAGACAAACAAGGATTCTACCCCCTTCTCTGAACTCTGTTTTCAGGCTATAGAAAATCTGCCTATTTATTAGGGCCCGAGCCAACACATGAAATGTGGGGAAGGCCCTGTTGGAACTGTAGCATTTCGTATTATTTGTTTTTTACTGGTTTGTGGGCATTTTTGAGGGGTTAAATGTACAGCAAAAATCATAAAAATTTGCACACGTCACAAGTCGCGAAAATCGCAGAATAATGTGGGCGTGGTACATGGACAACCAAACCTCGGTAGCGCCCCTAACATTCACTGCTCCCACCACAAATGTAATCAAATCCAAATGAAATTCGGTATACGTATGTATCGCACCTAGATCTAAAAAAAATTCATTTGTACACATCTGTAACATGTAGCATAGTTTACAATTAAACAGACTAACTTAAAATGCAACACTTGCTTACACTGAAATATTCACACCAGCCTATAGCTACAAGTTCATTTTCCCTAAGTGTGAGTCTGCACATCGTGACAGAGATTATTCATTGATCATATGTCTACAGTAGTAGTCTCTTTTATTAGATTATTTAAACAGATTAACAGTGTGTTTATTCAAAGTTTCCTGCAGGTGAACTGTCCTGACAAGCTGACAGTTGTCTGAATGTGCACGTCACATTGGTAGCCTATTAGAAAAAATCCACTCGGCAAAAAGAAAGAACATGGACAGATT
>JAPQRN010021929.1:17224-29652 GCA_037367275.1 Coranthus polyacanthus | reverse complement strand
AACACGCTAATGATCCATACTGCGCGTGCCCTCAGTAGCAGCACGGAGCTGCTTGAGGCACCTGTCTGTTTTCTAGCCCAGTATCTTTCAGCCCTAGTTAAGCATTTGGTTAATGTTACGGGGCAACTGCAATCATGGTGGTAAGAATCTCTTCAGTCTTCACTCTTCCTGACCTCATTTGCGGCTCCATATCAACTTCAGCTCTAATTCCTGCTTCACTGCTGACAGACGACTACTCAAACAGGAACTACAGGTCTTCATCAGTTACACATAAATACAGTTTGCATCACCCCCCCCCTCTCTCTCCGCTCCGATGCCCTATTATTATAGTCAAAGGTCATCTGCATTTGTGAACTCCACGACCTTTCACACACACACACTCAAAGTCATAATTACTCACACAGCCGCTCTGGCACTTACACCTAGCCTAAACAGAGTCCATGTCTGAGCTTTAAAACCTCCCGCAGCTCAGCCCACGAACCCTTAAACACACCGCCATATGCTGCAGCATGACTCTCATATGTCTGAACATGACTTACTAAAATAAACACCTCGCCATTTTCTCCCACTTTCATTGTGTGACGTGCAGGTGCACACGTTTCTCAGCTACGTCCAAGACCTCGAACAACAACAAAAAAAAAAATGACATGATGGTTTTGTTATAAATATGTATATACTGAACATTTGCACTTTTCTGCCCAGTTTATGCAAATGTGTCTCTGTTTAAGCCCTCAAGGCGTCTGGTGATTATTAATTAAAGTGTAATATTAGCCAAGAGTCACAATTTAAACATTCATACAGTTTGTGTTTTTTCCAGGTTTATTTTTACTTATCATTTATTCATATGCATACATATGTAATAATCAGGGTTTTTTTCTTCCATTTGTTGTTTTATTGCACCTTACGTTTGGCACCAAATGAATCATTCGGGCTGTGTTCAATGTCTGTCAACATCAAGACATTCACAATTTACCTCCACTACATTATTCTACTGATAATGTTTAAGAAAAGATAAAGCCGCATTAATCAATGCTTGGCAGCCAGTGGGCAAAAAACCCGTCAAAACAGGAATTAGATTAGTTACTCACAGATTAGTTACAGTTATAGTAATTGCAAACTTAGAAAACTAGAAAGATACTGAAGAACTGGCAGGAGTTGCAACGTAGGCTGTGAATTCTCTGATGTGTTTGGAAGTAAAGCTCAGGGCTCAATGGGCAGATTTTCATTCATGTACGTCTGACACTGTGCTGAGGCGGTGCTGTCACAGTCAATCTCAAAATGAGCTAGAAATCCAAAACCTATGCAGCAGATTTCACACCGCAGCATAAAGGCATTTCCACAAACAGCAAGATATTTCCACCGACTTTAGCAGCTATTTAAACCTGTGGGATAGAGGCTTGTTGTAAACGGAGTTATTGTAGTTTTGACATTTTCTTTTTTTTTTCATCTTATTCTTTCAATTGTTTGTGATTTCAGTTTAGTTTCAGTTTGGTTCACGAGTGCATAAGCAGTTTTTGGTTTTATTTTGAGGAACTGACTGCTGCTTGTTTTCTTTCTTTTCATTTAGTTTCAGTGTTAATTTTAGTTTTTTAGCGTATTATAACCAAAGCCTGAAGCCTCTCAGTGTGACGTTCAGTTTGTGATAAGCCCACTCTGGTCAGAGCTCACACGTTTTTTCTTTGTCTTTGTGGAAAACTAGTGTTTTTAGAAACAGAGCGATCTTAAAAGGAGTTTATTTAGTATATACTGAGCTGCACTCGTCGTCATACGTAGCTATGTTCAGAAAAAATGTAAACTTTGTGGATTTATGCTTCACGCAGAGCGCTGTTTACTGTTGTGCAGACGAGCACAAAGACAACTCAACTGCACCACAGGCTGTCGGTAAGAAGCCATTGTTTATTAAAAGAACCAGTATAGTATAGTGTGCTGAGCCAGTATATTAAAAATATAGATACGTTTCAATTATTTAAAACAGGCATTGGGAAAAATGCTGGAAAAACAGAACTGATTTTAACTGCAGTTCAGTTTTGTTTGTCTGCGTTGCATTGTTCATTGTAGTTTTTATTTACTTGTCATGTTTTTAGTTTTCTTTATTAACAAACTGAAATGTTAATCTTAGTTAAATGGATTTTAGTCTTCATGCTAACGATAATAACCCAGTGCATCTCTGAGCTCAGAAATGGTTTCAGTTGTACTTGAATGAGTTCATGTTGTTACTGTGATCTTTGTTTGTTCTGTTCTCTCTCCGCTCTAACAAAAGAACAGAAGAGCAGTCGGAGTGGGTCCTTGCCAAAGAGTCACTTCTGAAAGGAGCGTGATTTGTAACCCCAATATCAGGCTGCGTAGACACTAACAGAAAGTCAGGTTGCCCTGCTGTGAAGTTACTGAGTCGTAGCGGCGCAGCACAACGAAGAGCAGTTTCCACTAATTGAGTTTACACACCAGTGGAAGGACGGTGTCAGGACAGCCTTCAACCCGCCGGCACCCTGCGGCGGCTGGTTCACACTGGATCACCGGATTTCTCCAGAGGAGCCAAGACTGGGATAATAATACAAGGAGGGCAGCCCCGATCCCACGAGACAACAAACTGTACTGAAAGAGGCGGCTGTTACGCTCCATGACGGGAATATTTGTTAAAACTCGAAGTGAAACCCTTGTTGGAAAATCAAAGAGATTGTGCTTCAGGTCACAAATCAAAGCTTGACTTTGTTCACAGAAAAAAGGATGGAAGATATCATTTTGTTTGGCTCCGGCGGGTGAAACACTAAAGCAGGAGTTTTGAAACAGTTTCAAGGTCAGGTTCAATACACCAGGAAATTGATGTAAGAACTAGTGATTCAGTGCACCCTTGGTAAAAAAAAAACAAAAAAAAACACCCTTGCAGAATCACTGCTTTAATTTACCTTGATCTTTGGTCACTTCAAATCCAGCCTTGTGCAGATTACATGAGTCAGCACTAGATGCGTTCCCTTCCTGACGTGGTACTGAAACTGAATATCAATCAGCTGTTACATGCTATCCTAAAGCAGACCACACTGTCGTTTGGATTACATTTTTCTGTTTAAAAAAGCAAATTACGTTGCATTTTTTTTCTTTGTTTCAGATTCCACTCTCAGGGTATAAGAGACATAGCAACAGGCACAGCGTCCGCGTAACCATGGTAACTTCCACTCCTGCCCGTGTGCTGCTCTGCCTCCGATCATATATGTATTTATGAACCGTCAATGTCCTCATTTGACTCCACAAACCTGTCTGTACTAATGTGATTTTCCACTGCATGAGGAACGTGGCATGTGCTGTGAGAGTTGGCAGCTCTGCTTTACATACATCGAGAAACGGAGCAGCGCAACGTTTATGTTTTTTCAAAAGACGAGTATTATTAATGTTACATTAATAACAGGAGCTGCTCAGCTGTCAAAGCAAACGACAGCGACGTCACTTTAAGCGCCACACATTCTTACGTTAAGATTAATAATAAGCTCATCTCATTGAGTCGGGGTGACTTTTTTCCGCTGCAGCTGCGGCGCTTGTGGTTTCAGAGTTAGATGGATCAGAGTCAGCTGCGCGTTGTGTTTAGGGCCGCAGCTATCGATGATTCTTGATTCATCGATGAGTTGTTTGGGCCAAGATGATGTCCTCAAATGTCTTGTTTGAGCCACAACCTGAAGATATTCACTTTACTTTAACTTTGGATAATGTGCTAACTTTTCAAATTCTTATTGCCTTGTTATAATGTAAAAGAAATAAACTTCACACACACATTTAAGATGATGGAATCAGTGTTTTTCTTTGTGCTCTCCTTTTGTGCATCCTTCTGACAGCCTACACAGTTTGTTTCATTTCATCACGTCCCTACTTTATCCCAAAATTAATTTACATCATGAGAACAAAAAGCGTTTGTATGTTTTCTCAAGGTGATTGTTGTGCCATCATTTATTTCCCACCAGAGCTGCACAAACCTGCTACATACTCAAAACAAACGGTCTAATTTGGCAACATATTGTGCACTTGTAGCAGCGCATTTAAAGTGAGACCAAACCCTAAAATATTTTTTTTTGAGCTGGAAACATAATCGCATGAGCCAACTGTGATGAAACGCATCAATTCTAGTTATAATACACATAAAAATCGACAAATATGTCAAAAAAACCTGCATTTTAAAGGTGAAAACGACTTGATTTGCCACTTCCTGGTGGTGAAAATATAAAAGGTGGCCTATGTTGTTTGAACTGACGTACCATGACTTGATGGATTTTATCATCTTTCAATCACCACATATAACAGCCCTTTATCTAATTCCATGTCGAAGGCTGGCTACTGTAAGACAATCTCCTCCTATAATAGAGGCTGAAAGAGAGGGATGAGAGGCTTTGATCTCATGGTGTCTAAAAATACAAAGTCTATTTACACCCTGAACACCAGAGGAACACGGACCATCCTCTGTCTATATGCTCAAGCCAAGAGTTTCATGAAGGTATTTTCTGCTGCAAAAAGTTGCAAAAAGACTAAGTACAGGAAGTAAAATCAAATCCCCCGTTGCAAGCTCCTCCTATTTTTACTTCATATATTTGATCTGTTTAATTATGCGTATATGTCATATATCTCTAAACGCTTTGTATGACCCATACTGTACAAGTGTAGGATAACAAATACAGTATTTCTTTAAACTTTGTATATTTTATTTTATTTTTTTTTAATTAGAATACAAACATTCCCTGACACAGATTCCCTTACAGTACTGAGAACATGACCCTCGTGTTCTAGTTGGTAGCCAGGCTAAATCCCAGGTTTCATCACAGGGATATTTTCAACCGCCTACTATATTTTTATACTTACATGAGAACTGCTGAAATATCTGTCCTCTGCCTGTTAATCAGCAGAAGAGAAAAAAGTCTGGCAATGTGACAAGTAACGCTGACTCCTTTTCTCGTAGAGCAGATGAGGAAATGAAGAGTGAAAAAGTCATTCTTAATGAACGCTTTTTATATCCATCAACTGGATTTTATTAACGGACTCTGTTCAGACCTGCTGCGTCCTAAGCGATCCGATCACAAGTGAACGGCGTCATGGTCGTCATGGTGTCACGTTAAAGAGGATTAAAGAATGATGTTCTGACGCTTTTCTTCTCTGTGAGGAAATTCAGTTCACATAATCCGGTTGAAATTCATAAACATTGTCGGAATTGCTTGAAGATCCAATCATCACTACAGTATTGTCATGAAAGAAAACCAGTAAAAAACAAACAGAATGGTTGATTCACAACATCAACTCATACAGACAAGAAAACATTCCTTAAAAGATAACTAATAAAGATGAAAAGGCAGCAGAACATCCTTTCATTCTGACAGCTTCTTTAATTCCAATGCATTTGCAAAGAAACTTCACGCAGCCAACTGTTAAACATGACAGCCTGCGCTGCATCCAAAACACCTGCAGGAAATGCGTTACGTTTTAGACTATTTGAGCTTGTTTATTTGATACAGATATAGATATAGATTCGCCATAGAACGGGGAAGTGAGATCCAATTGTGAGTGATTACTCGAGATGCATGTGGAGGTGCAGTGTAACGCCAGGTGTGAATGGATGTCCTTAGAACTGTCCACTTGTGATAGGATCATGGAAAAATGTACGTTAAAGCCAGGTGTGAAGAGGGCTTAGGGAGTGACCTAAACTCTGACTGATACAGCCAGGAATGTTAAGTCCATACTACGCAGACCGGGTCTTTACAGTGAGCTGAACTAAACTGAACTACAAGCACAAAGAATCAAGGTTTACTTTTAGCGACTTCAGTTTTCGTGTCTAAAGATACTTTCACATCTAACTCGTTCAGTCCAGGTTTTTGAACTTTTCATTTTAATCCAAACAGGTGTGAAACCTTCCCCTGGACCACGGTCCGAACCAAACAGTCACATGATGGTCTGACGAAAGGAGATGGTCTCGGTACGTATCGAACTGAACCTTGGTTTGACTCTTTTGTAGAGCGTAAACACTTTTTCTGGGTGATTCAGACTTTTGGACCAATTACAGAAAGTTACAGCAGACGAGTGTCAACCTTTTAAAAAAAGAAGAAGAAGAAAAAGAACCAGATGAAGGAAAAATGAGCCCAAGGGGAGAGGAGGACACGATGAGGAAAATATGGTCCGATAAAAAAATAATAATAAAGTAATAAAAAGTTGAATGTATTTTCTGAAAGTGAGAGGATATGAGAGGATGGGAGAACAACGCCTGAGGATAAAAAAAAACAACAACACTATATGAAGGTGTATATAGTGGAATGAAATTAATCTGCTTCTTCATTTTCCTCCATTCAAACAGAAAGGCTACGTCAGACGTGTCTACAAACCAGTCAGTGTCAAGTAGAAGATGACCAGTAGTCGACTTTTCACAACCAACATCATTTAGAAAAAAGCCCATCTTTCTGTGAGATCTGAATAGAAACTAGATAATGAACTGAACTGAAAAACTAAGTTAAAGTAATAAATACCTAAATGAATGAATCAAACAACAAGTAAATCTCTCACTGAACAGCAAACTAATAATTAATCAATAAATCTGGGACTGAACGTCGTGGTCCAGGTATTATTTTCCCTCAAAGTCAGTAATTCTACTTCAGAATCCTAATATTATCCATCGGCTGCAATCAGAGCCAAATTCTGTGGATTGTGGTAGTTTGTAAATCGCCTCATCTCCAATGTCAAGTATAGGAAGACACAACCCACGTAGGTGATGACGTTAAGTATGTCACGCAAAAATGCTTTAGTGCACTTGCAAAATCGTGACATGAAACCAAAACTAACCGGATCAAATGTAAGCAATGTAAGAAAAACGTGAACACTGGTTTGGACTTTCAGGCCCTGAATAAAGTTTCAAGATAGTCTAAAGAGAGTAGATAAAGATAAGGCAAGAATAAACCAAAAAAAAAAAAGTCCCAGCTGGCCTTATTTCCTCGCAGAGGGCAACTCGGACTCAGGTACCGCTGGTGGTGAAAAGAACGTAGGGGTCTTGCTTAGTGGTCAACAAAGTTCTGATGAGTGCTGAATCTGCAAAAAAATTGGAGCACAGTGTTGCGTGCGACACTGTTCTGTTTTATAGGGCATGCATGGTGCCATCTGTGCAGAGGCAGAGCCCCAACAGGGCAAGCCCGCAGTGAAGCCTGTTATTTCTTTTATGCTCTACAAAGGATATAAATAGGAAGAAAACAGCATAAAAGAAAGCTGAGTGAATACTTTACACACACGCACAAAAATGTTGATAAATTATTATCCATCTCCAGTCAATGTGTGCGTTAATTGCTTTTCAGAGTAGCATTATAACACTTTGAATTTAAACTGGGGAAACAGTAGAAAGCTTTTAAAAGCACTTCACAGACTGATTTGACTCTCAGATGACTCTGAAGGCACGCGTCACTCACCAAACCACCTACAATACATGTAATCTCATCCACCTGCAGTCACACATAACCTGATGAACTGTATGTGGAAATATACACCTCAATACACTGAATGGTGAAACAGATTAAATACGTTAAAGGTTCAGTGTGTGATATTTAGTGGCATCTAGTGGTGAAGTTGCAGATTGCAACCAACTGAATTCTGTCAGAAAAAAACCATGAAATGCTCTGATGACAGCCATTGTTTGTTTTGTCCGTTCTAGGCTTGTTCGATAACTTTGGTCCGAACATTTACACGCACACTAATATTAAAGTATTATTCCAACGTGACTTTTCTCACCAAGACATGTGGGAAATGCTGATATTATTCTGGTTTTATGAGGATTCTCTGGACATGTATACAGCTTGTTTAAGTCCACATTTCTGTTCAGAAGGAGAAACACACCTACTGCTGCGCATTATGACAGACGATATCGACAGGATTTGGGATATGAGTACATGTCGAAAAGCTGACCTTTTCCAGAAGGTGTTTGAAGGAATGAAAGAAGGACGCTGAGTTCACCCTGTGGAAAACTGTGAAAAAAAACACTACTTTTTAATCAGGGAACGCACGACTGCATGTAAACGGGAATATTAGTTGAATTTTCACTTCTTATGTAAACAGCTTATTAGGAATTGAGTCAGTCAGTGATGCACCTTAACGATGGATGCCGCAGAAAAAAGACAAAGAAGTAGTAGAAGAAGCTACTGTAGAAACATGGTGGTGCAACATGTCAGCCTCCGTGAACAGCGACCCGCTCCCTCTGTAGATACAAAGAGCTCACTCTGAGGTAATTCTTATTTTACGGTGATTATACACTACACAATTAGTTCCCCTTAAATTCTCCTAAATCTTGCGCACTCGACCTTTAATGTGATGTCCCCACATTTTTATTCCAAACACTGAGTCATAAAACACTAGGCCTTTAACGCGCATGTGTGTGTCCAAAATATTCATGAGCAGTTTGGTGTCGCCGTTTCATTGTCTCTCCATCTCCTCCACTTTAAAACGTAACATAACACAGCTTGCCTCTTCAGATAATTAAGAGACTCTTGAAGATGTGAGAACCCTAGAGAGCTCCAGAAATAGAACACAGGGGAGTACTGGTGCCGGCAGAAATGGAGGATTAATCGAGGCCAAGTTGGCTCTCGCTCCTTCATTGTGATCCACTTTAAGCTATAACCAAACCTTCCGGAACATCTTATCAGGCTGACACTGCAGGTCAGACCAACACTGAGTGGTTTAACTGAATACAGAGCAGTCTAAACGCAGCTTTACAGTCCTGTGGGACTCACGGTCACAGCAATGAGACAAATGAAAGCAAAGACTTGTTCAACTGCTCGGAAGCCACAGCGGAAGCATAGAGGAGTCTTTTGCAGCCCTTAATCAGCATTTCACACTTAAACACAAGCACACATCTGCATTATACATGTGAGAGCAAGGTACATCATAGTGTAGAGCACCAACAAAGATCAACATATAACAGTGTGTCTAATCATAGCAATGCAAAGAGTTGTTAGTGAAAAACTCATATACATACAGGATAGAGGGTGTGCATTCACCTCACTTTCTCACTGGAACACGCCCCCACAGTGTCAAAACATGCAGCAACACGACTGCATTTTGTAGGGAAAACACCGAAACCAGGAGTAAAACAAGTGTTTATCTGCTCAAATTAAAAGCAGTTGGACTGGACTGGAGCGAATAAACTAGGCTGTGATCAGAAGGTGGCGACATAGGCTATGCTACGCATGGGCCTCATAAACAGAGTAGAAGAAGCAGAGCTAAAATGTCTAAAATGACTGTGATGGTTTTGACAAGAATGAGACGTAGGAATAATTTGGTCTAAACTTTATTTGCATGCCACCTAATCAACCGGTTATTGTCATTGGTAGTTAAAGTAAAGATTTAATAGCATGTCAGCTAAAGAAAATGTCTGACTCAGGACACGGACGTTAATTCCAGGTAACTGACTGTCAGCCCACACCTTACTGGTACATAAAACACGTCAGAAGTCAGTGTTACACTGAAATGAATATGTGAAGGTACTTTCAGCTACATGACAGACCAAGCGGGCGTGTTTCCATGCCTTCACTCAACAGCTCTTTCCAACTTTAGACGTGTTCTTTTGTGTTCAAGCTGCGAAAACACAGCTGCCGCTCAGCGGTTGCAACCGTGCTGGTTTTAGCCGACTGTGCATTCCCTCGGTTGTAATGTGTTATTTCCAGTAGGATGTCTTTAGTCCTTTTTCATCTCATTGGATGCAAAGGCATTTAAGTCAGACTGAAATTCATTTTTGTCGACAGAACAATATAGAAAACAAATTAGACTTGTTTTTTTTTCAGTCGGGTCAGAACTGATATCGCCAAGAGGAAAAACTCGACATTCAATTTATCTGCAGTGAAGGAAAGACACAGGGTTACACTCGATGTGTGTGTCTGTTTCTGTGGTTTACAGCTTTCCAATCAAGACACCTACTGTTTCTATAGAGTGATTTCATGGAATAATCTTGATGATTATTAACCTGCTGCAAGGGCCAAATGTTTTCACTCTTGAGGCACACACTAACATCTATCTGGGGTTTCCTTCTGTATCGTTAATATCTAATGATTAAACTGAAATAAATTGACAAAACGTCATCTTGATAGTTTTACTTTCTTCTCCCTTGAGTCCAGTTACATTGGTATTCTGGGGGTTGAGAATTCTGTTCGCAATTTTATATCTCGACGTCAGGGATTCCCAATCTTTTTCAGTTCAAGATCCACAAAAGAAGTTTCCTCCGGACCCAAGCTTAAAAAACATTCATTATGAACTGGCGTAACATACACCTTTTACCGACTCCTACGCCGTCAAAACACTGAAAACAGCATCTGAACTGGTCAGTGAAGCACAAAGAATTAGGCAGAGGTGGAAAAGTATTCACATCCTTTACTAGAGTAGAAGTAGAAATACAGCAGTCCTGAATTTCAGTAGAAGTACTAGGAATAAAAGTATTTCAGCAAAATGTAGATTGAAGTATCAGAAGCAAAAGTATTGTTAGTCTGTCGATACGTGTTCAATTTTACATCATTTGTATACTACTGGGTAGATTAGTAACACAATACTGCATCAAATCATATACCATTTGTTTTTTTACGTAAGAAGTAACTATGAGTATCAAATAAATGTAGAGGAGTACAAATACTCCCTTTTGAAATGTTGTGGAGTGTGAAGTTGCAAAAAATGGAAATACTTTAAGTGCAAGTAAAATTTGTGTACATTTTTTTACATTCCACCACTGGACTTAAGAAAATTAATTCACATATCGAAACATTTTTATGCATTTTTATGCATTTTACTCTTTCAATTGGTGACCCACTAAAAAAGGTTCTGTTCCCCATTTTGGATCCCAACCCTACATTTGATTAAGGCAGCTCTAGATGAACACTAGATGTACCAGTAATACAAGTAAAAAGACTTTAATGCTGACAGAGGCCGACAACCAGCTGAGGGCCTAAGGTTAGTGACTGCTATTTAGAAAGCCTTCATTCTCATTGTATTGAGCAAAATATAACAAAATAGTACAACAAAATGTACACTCATGTCCGAAATCACTCACTGCTCACGATATAGTACGTTCATCATTTTGTAATGCCGGTCGAATGTATACTGCACATCTTTATACCTATACATTCCACCGCAGACTGTATAAATAGTCGACAAAGCTTCTGTGGTTCATAGACGGCTCTTTTGAAGCCTTTAGTTTGGCATTTTGGCCATCGCGATCTTCATTTACCCGTCATTTAACCACATCGAGTAACACTGTCACGTTAAACGCCACCAGTTCAGCCACATGTTAAATGTTAGCGCGAGTTATGCCAGTAATGGCAACTGTGCTTAATGTAAAGACACACTAATTAGCACTGGCTGGGCTAATTAGCATGCTAGCTGACAGACTACAACATCCAGTATGATTTAACGCTAACACTAGGTAATATTTAAGTTATGCTGACAGGCTGCATATGGTAATTAAGTGTCGGTAAACTTAATGACAGAATCCTCTGACGTTCTTATTAGTGGACCTTTCCAACAACTATAGAAGAGTAGTCTGTCGGGGAAAAAAGGCTTTTTTTTCAATAAACAAAGGCTCTGAATGTTCAACTCAGTAGCTGAGCGAGCTGTCAGTCAAGGCCCACACAGCGCGGCGCTCGGATGAGAAGTAAAGGGCTGTCCACGCCAAGAACGATAACTTTCCAAATCGAGTCCACGCCGCTGCTGTAACAACAGTGGTGAACGATATCGCTGGGATCGTTTTCATAGTGATTTGATGGAAACACTGACAGCCAATCAGAATACACCTATTAATGAGAATCCGACTAATAAGAGCACAGAGAACGAACAAGTTCAGTCAGTGTCAGCAGAGGAGTAGAGCCTGATTTATTTTTTTTTTCCAAACCTGTTATGGATGTTTTTTTGGATAAACGACAACATGTTGTGTTGAAAACTCCACAACGCACGAGTGTAAATCTAAAATCTTAAGAAACACTAGAAACCTGGAGATGTAACTCACAGGCAACACGCTTGAATTCAGCAACAGGAGGATGGAGGATGGATGTTTGGTTTTTTTTCAAATCATAGAAGGAGAAAGACAGAGGAGGAATAGAATACAAAAAAAAAGAAAAAGATGAAGGGGAGAAGAGGAGAGATTGCAGCCAGCTGATTGGCAGAGCCCCAGAGCAGAGAAGAAAGCTGACGGCTTAGACTGAATGGCCACACTGTCCGTGGGTATGAATGAGCTTTTCAGGCTCCTCTCTATCTGCACACACACACACACATGAAGCATGTATGCAGTGACTGTGAGGCGTAAAGAGGCGAGCGCCGACGGCCTGGCTCACTGCAGTTCGCGTGGTGTGTGGAGACATACAGTGATCTTTTCACTCCTCACCTTTAGCTGAAATACCAGAACTGACACTGAACCTGAGCTGAAGGTGGATCTGTGCAAGTGTGTGTGTGTGTGT
>JAPQRN010021929.1:0-17124 GCA_037367275.1 Coranthus polyacanthus | reverse complement strand
GTCAATTGTGCGGCCTCGGCCCCCTTACGAGTACAAAATGCAAAACGCAGGACCCCATAAATCATCAACACTTGTTTTAAAGTTAGGGTTAGGTTGAAATTAATCTCAAAGTAATAAATACCTCAATACATGAATATATGTGGATGACTGAACACCAAACCCAGAGTAATTAATCAATAAATGAAAGTGAATATCACCAATGGTTAACATCTAGGCAATTCTAGGTGCAATTTTTTATTTTCTGAGCTAGTAAAATCAGCTGTAAAGTCTATGTGTGGGAAACACTGATTTATCATGTGGACATTTTTCAAGTGCTGCCCCGTGTCACCAGGAAAATTCAATAGTCAACTGATTGCTAACACATTAGTTATGTCATCTTTAAAAGGGCATCATATAAGACATTTGCAATTTTGAAAAGATCAACGCCGAATCAATGAGAATCAGAAATGAAATTTGAGAATGACTACTTGACAAAGTAGAAGAGTCTCACTGAAAACATACGGTATACCTGCAAATAATATACAGAAATTATAACCTTTGTTACAACAGAATCTGATTAATTAATATTTAATCATTTAACTGTCCGATATGATATTGCGGCCCGTCTCAGCTCAGCTTAGTCTCAGTTTTATCAGACTCAGCTGAAAATAAGCCTGGATCTTTTTTTAATGAGTGGTTCCATTAAGGTCCACCGAAAAAATATCTCATCACTGTGCCATCAATAAGCTGTCGAGTGCAAAAAAGAAGTCAAAGAAAAGGGAGAAAACTTTAAAAGGGGAGAAAGACATCTCACCACCACGACTCTGGCCAAGCTCTCCCCTTTCCACATGTATTTTATTAAACCGTAGTTTGCTGCTCTCCAGAGCCTCTCACTCTTACACACACATTTATGCGTGACACTGAGTTAAACCTTTATCTGTAATACTGCAATTAAAAGCAGCTGCTTACTAGTTGCTCCTTTAGGACGTATAAATCTGAAGCAACGGAGCAGGGAGCGGTCAGGAGACATTACAGGTCAACAAGCTAATGGCAAAGGTGAAGAACAAAATGAAACTTAATAAAGCCACACATGAACACACAGCTCTTGTTCCTGGACAGGAAGGAAGGGGAAAAAGGGGGGAAGGAGGTGGCGAGCTGGACTCAAATAATAATAAACCGAACAACCCCAATTCACCAGAAAAGACGTGAAAAGATAACCACATTCCAGCTGCAATGAATCCACTACTGAATAATAAACATGAATCAAGCTGTGAATAAATAATGACAATGCTGATAACAGCGGCCGGTCGCGCCTGCTGACCAGACCACATGGGCAAAATTACATTATTCCAGATGGATATCTTAATCGTTCCTCGTCTGGGTTTGAGTTTCCTTTGAACAGAGCTGCCTCTGAGTTTGGAGGACCAGGGGGTGGGATGATTGACTGAGAGCAGGTTTGGTATTATTGCCAGTGACAATCTAATGGATTCCAATTTGTTTTGCAGAAAAATTAACCACAGCACAGGCCTTTTTTTCTACTCAACGGGGAAGTGAAAGATCATGAATAATGATTCAAGAAAACACCTTCTGCTCAGAGCTGCTGAAGGGGTCTCGCTCATGCAGCGAAGTGAACCCGTCCCTGATGTACACCCATGATAAGAGCCATCTCAACAGGCTGGGATCGCAGCCAATTCTGCTCTCATTAGCCACGGCAAACCTGGGACTTCTGGCTCACCGGCAGCTATGGAGGAGACTTTTAATGTAACCTGGCCGCACTTTACGGCTTAGAAAGAACTTAAATGTGAGATGCCCATAGTTAATAGAAATTTCTCGGCTTTTTAATCGCCTGCCTGTCTTTTGGAGTTGACCTCTCCCTTTCTGCATTCACAAGGAGCTGTGAGGAGTGAATGGCAAGAGGTTTCAATTAGGACCGGGTGATAAAATGATAGTTATCGGTATTGCAATATAATCTTTGTTATCGTGATAATCAATTTGTGTTTAGCTTTTTTTTTCTTTACATTCTCATCTAAAATGTTAAGAAAAAATATCCCATTGTTTTGTTGTTTGACTTAATTCACTTCATGTATATTTTCATGTGGAATAACATGACATAACATGAATAACATCCCTAAATCCCACACACTGGTCCTGTAATCTGCAGTTGACAATAGAGAGGAGCCACAAAACAGAAGCAGAGAGAGGGGAATGACATGCAACAAAGGTCACCTGGACCAACTGCTGAACTGAGGACGTTGCAAAAGTGACCTTGTGGTTTCAAAGAGTAATTCTAGACTCTAATAGATGTTTCTACAACCCTTCTTTTGTCCAAATTTTACAGCCCAAAACAGTTTTTAGTGGGGAGTAGATTCAGCAGCCTTTAGCAAAGTAGAAGTAGGATTATAAACGGCTCATTCTAAGGGAAAGAAAACACAACAATTCTTATTTTCGGGTGATTATAGACTAATGAAAACATAATCGTGAGTATTATATTACATTTCTGCAGTTAGATCCCTCTAAATGTTACACTCTGAACCTTTAAGGCAGAAGGTTTGGCATTTCAGCCAAAAGCCAGAGCGCTTAAAATTTCAATTTCATGTGGCTGCTAATGAAGGCCAGTTTAAATCAATCCACTTTTAAATTCTGGTAACTGTGGCTACCTCTCTGAATCACAATTCCACATCTACAGGTATTGTACTACTTTGACCTGTCTGGCAAAATGATGGAGATAACCTGAAATACCAGAAACTATGTTGAATTCATTAAAAATGGTGGTTACAACCAAAGCATGACTGTCACAAAATCTGGAAGAGATATAACGATGGTATCCATAAACCAAAAAAAAAACTAGTGGAAAAGGTGCATGAAATGGGAAAAGCTGGAAAACACAAATAAGGAACTCAACTGTGCATTAAGCCACAAACTTTCTACAAGTGGTAAATAGAGAGTTTGAACTTTAAATCTCTCTGTTTGCACTCTTCCTGCTGGCCCCTGGCTGCTCTCTGCAGTTCCTCCGACTCTGTCATCATTTCGACACACAATGGCAATTGCAAAACGCATTCCTCGAAGCCATACCTCATAGCTTGTTGGCATCACAGACAATGCTGTTTTCAGAGAAAGGGCGAAAGGAAAAGCTTGGTGATTTCGTCCGGTTGTTGTTGTTGTTGTGAGCGCAGGGGGAAGAGGAAGGGTGCCGGTGAGGGAATGAAGGGTGGATGCTGAGGAGTGGAAGAGGGTGTACAGTGCGGGTGAGATGGGAAAAAGGCAGACCTGGTACTTTTGTTGGCTTGTGTTTGAACAGCTGTCCCTTCAGCGAGGGTGAAGGATGTCAGGAAGAGGCTGGCACCAGGAAGCCGAGGCCAACAGGAAACAGACAGATAGGCAGAGGTGGAGGACACCACGTCCCATTTTATCACTTTTTAACTGTCTCTTATTTCACCTCAAAATCCCGCAATCCTCTTTCTGTTCTGTGACATAAAGCCAGAAAACCAGCTTTGTCTCCTTCTCTTTTTGTGGACACCATCCAAAAATGCCTGAATTTCTGAAGTTACAAAACTTCAATTTGTTACACGTTTCTTGGGTCCAGCAACTAAGCAGTTCTTCTAAAAGTTATAAAAAGTTGTAAAATATCCAAAAGGCAACAACAGGGGGTATGTTAGGTCAAATCCAGGATAAGAAAAACAGTCAGAGAAAGAGAGAATATGCTGAGGTCAATGAAAACCAGACTCTGAATCTTGCAGCACATCCAAAAAAACACCCAGACAATAAAAGGCAATCAGGCGTGATTCTAATCCCACATCTGCTTGTGATAATCCACGCAGCTAGCCAAGCGTGCACCCTAACATCCCACCGCCGCCGCCGCCGCCTCCACCTCCGTCTCATCTACACTCGATCACCTCCTCTTTTGTCCACTGCACCCAAAACATTCCTTCACTTCTTAATTTACCACACAGAGTCAGGCTGATGCATGCAGCTCTTTATTTCTAGAAGAAGGTTTTCTAATTGTCAGCCCAGGCATGACATCAAGTACGCATTAATACAGAGAACTGCTCAGCACCGAATCCCACCAACAGACCACACCGAGAGCACTGGACTCAGGACAGGTGGCCAGAAATAGGATTACACTACGCAAAATATTTGGGCAGAACTTTCTTCCTGTGTTTACTTTTGTTCCAGATCTAAATAATTAAGGGAGGACATGTTTTCACTTGGAATTTTTGGGATGCATTTTCATTCCCTTGAAGTTGTTTCTAATGGAATTCTATTGACAGCTTAAAACCTATAATAAAGCTTAAAACCATAATTGCAGAGGTTGTCTGTGATCTTAATCCTGTGCGAATCTGCCACGTCTGTAATTTCTAAAAGTATAAATTCCACCACAAATGACCTGCCCTATTTCAACAAATACAGAGGTCTTGTGATCGTATTAGTCCTGTGCGAATTGACATCTCTGTGATTTAGGGGTGATTTGCAACGTTTTTTGTTTCCTCAGAGCATTTATCCTGCCTATTTCCCAGTCGAGAATTGTGGAGGCTATGCTGGAGATTATAAATTTAAAGTTTTAGAAGTTGCAACACAGCATGGAGAACCATTCACAGAAAAAAACAACTTCAAATCCTTCAGAAGAGCTAAATCTCAAAAGGTGATCAGATGAATAACATGGAAGGCATCATGCAGTACGGTACATTTTTCTATCTCTATCTATATATGGTAGCCTGTTAGGAATACGGTTTGACCTCATATCTGGGAGACAATGTCAATAGATTCGAGTGAAACACAGACTTCACTTATCCCGTGTGAATCCACCACATGGAAAACAGATGCAGGGGTTAATTTTTAAATCGTGAGGTTCTCAGGTTATACTCGCCCTGTGCAAAAACAGGGCTTTAAAACAAACGAGACAACCAACCAGAATCTGTAAGACCTGCACCAAAGTGTTTAGGTGCAAAACCGCCAGTCGTGAATGTGACTGGCGTCCAGATGTGCACTGCTGTCGATAACTGCATACCTCCGTCAGTGCTGCCTCACCATCATTCTAAAAGCCCAGTCGTATCATGAGGTAGCAGAGAAATATGTATTCATTCTGTCTGTAACAACAGAGATGCTAAAAGCTTGGCTGATGTAAACCAGCCTGCACTTTTGGTTGCAAAAAAATAAAACTGAAGGGAAACAACTGTACTCGGTACCATACACTCGTATATAAGGTGTGCTGTTTAAGCTCTAACAGAGCGCGGTTACATAGATGTGCACGGTGCAACACGGGTAAGATGAATATGAGCACAAAGACAGTTTTACATGCCACAAATTCAGTGTCAACTGTGTTCACCAGAAATAAACCTTCCCACAAACTAAATTCACCTGCACTGACTGCAGGGATTCAAAAGGTCGCAGTTAAGTGGTTTTTGTTTCAATTGTAAATATTTGTTGCAGCACTAAATGTGTACTCAAACATCAACACTGATAGTGCAAACATAAAGTTTACTACGACTTGGAAAGGGAAAGAAATAAAGAAAACAACACTGTGGCAGATGGCAATGCATGCCTGTACATTCCCACTAACAAATTCAGATTTAAATGTACATCAAGTGATCATCATCACCGCCTTTGTTGGCACGTAACTGTCTTTCTTCTACCAAAATCTACCAGTGCCAGCCAGAGGAATAGCTTAAAATACAAACAGAACATGGACATGACATAAAATGCACTAAAAAAACACAGACTGCATCAATTCCATCAGGATGATCTAGTTTATCTACAAATGCTCATCACAAAACATGTGCTCATTAAAAAAAAAAATGGTATCGTAAGGCTTCATAATGTACTGTGAAACCTTTTGACAGGACTGCAATTTTGAGTGTATCAGTGTTTTTCTACTCATTCGGTGCGTTTCCATCCAGCAGTTTTAATAAATCTTGAAATATCACAAACAAAAATGTTGCACCTCTTCGAGGTAGAAAAGTCGGTGTCTTGATAAAAGGTAAATGCAAATGAGTGCAAAGGAAAGAAAGATTTAGTGAATAATTATGCGTGTGCAGCGTGGACCAGTAACACTGACATTCCACATTAGATGGAAACAGCATCACGTATGAAGAGCTGCAGAAACAAACGTCAGACGAAGGCTTTGACAAACCGTTGTGTGATCCAGACCAGCGGTTCAGTTCGGGAATCAAAAGCTAAAGCAGCTTCAGGTTTTTGTCAAAGTAACTCTTGCTATCAGCTCAGGTGTTATTGTGTGAACTGACTTAATTCACCTGTAAAACTGTTCAATGTGAATAACACTGGTTACCAGTATGTTGGTGATGGATATCGTGTTCTCTTCCAGGATGACAATGTGTCTATCCACAGGACATGAGGGCTCGCTGAACGGTTTGATGAGTATGAAGATGATGTGAATCATATGCTGTGGCCTTCACAGTCACCAGATCTCAGCCATTCACGCCCAAATGACAGACCATGCTGGAATTGATTGCTTTCGGATTTTCCAGACAGCTGCGTTCAGGACAGCGACGTGAACTTACAGCAGACGATGAACTCGCTTAATTAAAGGTGCAGGGTGTAGGATTTAGAGGGGTTTGTTGGCATGGAATGGAAATGGAGTATAATATTCATAATCATATTTTCATAAGTGTATAATCACCTGAAAATAAGAACGGTTCACACAATTCCTTTATAGTTTTGTGACTGTGAATTTAGGAGAACGTAATTGCAGACATGGATATATAATATTCACAATCAAGTGCATAATCATAAAAAGAATCATTGTGTTTTGATTCCAGATGCCATTAAATCCTACACTGAGAGCGGAGTTTTGTCAAACAATAAAGTCAGAGGTGCATATGACGTGTCAACAGACTCGGCGTATCAGCTGATCAACAGATCAAAAGGTGGGCGCTGCAGAAAAAAAGATACCAGGCACCATCTCCCACTGTGTGAGCGGGGGTTCTGTAGGCCGTGCAGTTTCTGAGACCCAGACACTTTCGTAATTATAAAATAAATAAGAAGTACAAATCCAAGAGGGTTCCGGCACCTGTGATGTTTGGACCGCGGTGCGAGGAGGACATGTCCGAGGAGGATGTCATCAGACCGAAATCATTCTTCATTTGGACCTTCTAATAAGTACAGGCTCCAACTAAAACAAACCCAAACGACACCAAAATGACTCTTGGAAAAAGAAACGAGTGACTTAGTATTTTTAGGGAGATGTTCAATATACAGTAAGTCTATGGGAGCCAGGGCTTTTTGGAGCCAACACCCAGTGGCCGTCAGTGGAATTACATTTTAAGATACTTCTGTATTGGCTTCATTTTGGAGGCAAGGTCTTTGCCCCGTGATCTGGACTCATACAATACGTGTAGTGAAGATGTTGAAGGAATATAATAATTAGGGTAAGGTATTAAGAGTATTTTTTTGTAAAATGGACCTTAACACTGTATTGACACTGTATGATTGCAGTGAATAATTTCCGTGTGTTTTTGCAGAACATTAAGATGTCACAGTGAGGTCCCTCTGGATATAAAATGTCACCATGTCAAAATGTAATCCTGTTTCATCCTCATATGAAATTTCTCAACAGTTCATCCCTGAGTCCAAGTGAACATTCAAAGTGTCCCTGAGATATCATATTCACACAAATTTGGACGGACGGACGGACGTACAAACTAATGTCACTGTCGACCGCGGTCTGATCCACAGGTGTGTGAGACGACGGTAAGCCATGGCAGGTGGCAGAGAACCGGGCTCAGGTCATGTCAGAGGACCTTGTATGTGTGCGTGACTCTAATTGGAAAGCTGGTGGAAAAGCGCGGTGAAAGCACCCGTCTATCCCCCTTCACTCGGCTGTCTTTTCATTCGGCTAACTTCTGTCCATTCTCATCCCTCTCCAGAGTTAGACGTGTACCGCTCACGTCAACACGGATTGTGCGAAGGAGTCAGTGTGAAGATGAATGAGCTGCTGAAAGTCCACGAGGGCAGCAGTTTTACACCTGCATAGAAATACCAACAAATATTTAGTCTAAAGTACTGTAAGTCCTGCACAAACATTGAAGCGTCTGTATATTACACGATAAAAACGCTTTTTGATGGGTAAAAGCCAAATGTTTAGTGAATAAAACAAACACTCCGGGTGCTGTGTGTTTTCCCAATTAAACTAAGAAAACCAACTGTGTGCAGGTTTTTCCCTACCATTAAAAATGCACCAGCTGAGGCTTGAAACACACTGGTTTCCTCACCTGTGTGGTCACGTTAGTTGTCAGTGTTCCTTTCAGATCCCATATTAACAGGTTAGAGCTGCCACACAGGCTGGTGAGAGGTGTGAGCCAAGCGGCGCTGCAGCAGAGCTTCATCTACAACACTTTTCACTCATGAGGTAAGCAGCTCGTGGCGAACATAAACAGAGAAGAGCTCTGTTGACAGTCAATTTGACATCATACCAGCGATATTTGACAACCGACAACTTGTAACCTGTACAGATGTGTAGACTGTATCTGAACAGACGTGATTTGCTCTGAGGTCGAATGAAAATCACTGTTTTGAGTCTTGACTTTTCTTAAAAACTAAATGACAAAATGAAATCACATTGGGCTACGTTCACACTGCAGGTAAAAGTGGCCCAAGTCAGATCTTTACACCCATACGTGACTCAGATCTGGTTTCTGTTTGTGGAATTTGATCTTTTCAGTTCAGATGTGGACCACTTCCCCACGTGATCCTAAATCGGATACGCATCTGATCTGTTGCACTGTCGCGGTCTGAACTGTCAGATCAGAATTCATGTGACTTTTACGTCACTGAATACAATACATCAGATTCATGACAACTCTGCACTGGAGGGAGTCACGCAAATACTGTCAAGTAGTTCAAATGAGCTCAACCACAAACATGTACGGGAGTAAAACGAATCCAAAAACATTGACACGGATCATTTTACTGCATAATGACAACTGGATCATACTTACTTTCACTTAATACTAAGGGATTTAATGCACAGTTGTTACTCGTAGTGGAGTATTTTTCCTGAAGGAACACTTCTCAGTTCGAGATCAGCTCATACTGGAATCTGATATTGGCCACATTAATTAATTAAAAAGTAAAAACGTCATGTTAACAGCAATAAATCTGAATTGAGCACTAAGACTGACAGTGTTTTTCACAGTAACGGGTGAAAAAACCCTGATTCTCCACCGTGTTTCACTGTCATTTACAGATCCCTTCACCGTTGTTTTAACAATGTTATTCTGTGATTATTATTTTCAATGCAGACAATAATGTGAAGGGTTACTTCAGGACAGGTTCTGTTTTCCACTTTTTGTAATGTGTAATGTGAAAATCTAAAACCTGTGTGTTTTTTTAATAAATATTGACCCAAAAATAATCAAACAGTATGTGAATAGTTAAATAACATCAAACCCCACGACCTCGACTGCAGCCACCCTGATACGGTTGCAATCAAAATAAAGGTGCATGTAGAGAACTTCACCGATCCTTGTAAACTGTTAAATCGACTTTTTAAGAAGCACAAATTCTGAATTTTTTACAGTTTCTGAGCTGTGAAAGCCTCAAGACTCAAATTGACGGTTTATGGGAAAAGCAGGCCATCAATAGTAATCACTACGAGGTCTGCGGTCCAACCTACTGAAACTCAATGTAACAAATATTCCACATCTCCCAAAATGGAAATCCAACCCAAAAACACTAATATAAACATACAGTGTGTGCTTCAAATAAGAATGTCTTTGCTGAGTTTATCGTGTTGAACACCAGGTCCACGGCAGCCTGTTGTCAGGGATTAAGCAGCGTCTATATTTGCCAGAGAAAATCCTGCACTAAGTATTGCTTTCATATAAGGAAGCGACATGCACTGAGGCTCATGTATAAAGACTCCGGCAGGCTCTCCGCACTGCCCAGCTGCCTTTCAACCTGTGCAAACAATTTGATTTGGACGGTCAGATCAAATTAAGCAACAGAGCTGACAGCGGCTGCAGTGAAAAGTTGGAGCGGAGTGTAGCGCAGCGAGAGAAGGCCCAGAAAACGTTTCTCTAATTGGGTCCACGTTCACCCTCTTCTCCAGTAAATCCGATGCTTTGTTATGTCTGTGAGCCAGGTGGTAAAGGCGCAAAGTCTACCCTGAACGTACGAGGATATAAGACTCTCTATTTGAGGATTAAAGTAAGCATCAGTGGGGCTTTTGTAACATGTCCAGCAGTTGGTGCACAAAGGGAAAAATTCATCCATTCAATTATACATCCAGCCAGCCTTTCCATCTGCAGTACCTGGACAGTGGTGAGCGTACGGAAGACGAGGACAGCACTCCAGAGGATGAACGCCACCATCTTCAGCTCTTGTTTTTGTTTTTTCTTTGTTTGGTGGTTTTTTTTCTCCCCAGGTCAGGGTCTCGCTGCAGCCGGGTGAGCCCCAACCTGTGCACAGGAAGAGGAAGTACATTTCAAATTAAAATCATTCTGCGGCAGCACGATGGTTTACCGTGATAAGTGACACTGCGAGTTAGAGGTCGATAGTGGATTTTTAAAGGCTGATACGCTAACAGCAGTTTGCAGCGGGGAAAAGCAGATAGCTCATCGATGTTATTGCATATTCTTGTTTCCACTGGTTTCTCTTCTCCTACATTGTCGTTTTCATCTCCATCCTTTCTTTACAACCTGTAGAATATGACATGCTCGCAGCTTCATTTCAAGTGAAAACCTACTATTTTTTTTGGTTCGAGCTTGGAATTTATTTTTGGTCAAATTTCTGCAAAAGAATCAAAATTAGGTTCACGAACCAGAACAACCACCGGTTCCATGTTGGTTGAAAAGGCCTAACAGTGACTTTCTGTCATTTGTAAATGCATTTATAACATCACACTGATTCTGTGGCGCTGCACATTTTTACCAAATAGAAATATGACTGTAATGATGTGCATCAAACTAACCGTTAGCGGGAGCGATTTCTATCTTCTGAGCTATTGTTTTCACTGTTTACAAGCCTGATGCTAGCTATCGGCGCCGACTCCAGTGGTTTGTAACCTTCAATCGGTCCATCTCTATAATAAGTTATGGGCAAAAAACTAAGTAAAAGTAAAGTGTGAACTTGGAAGTCCACCAGTTACACACTTTAACTCATCACAGCGACTACTGCCTGTCTGAGTCTGTGTTCATACAGAATACAAAGTTAATGGAAATGTGTGAATCGATCCAAATTCACAAAACTCAGGGTTATTTCAGCAAGAGGTCTGACACCACAAACCACTGGACACTAGACGTGTAGCAGCCTTCGAAAACCCACTGTCGACCTCTAATACCTGCTGCCACTGGTCTCATGACAGAAATGTAGGAAATGTGGAATCCATCGTTTTTGGTGCTTGACCCATCCTCATTATCAAAAGACTTACTTGGATTATTGGGACGAGCCGCCTCCTCGTCTTGTGGAAGTAAACAGGTCTCGAGATTATGTGAATAAAGCCTTCTCACTGTACTTCATTAACATTTTAGATTACCGTGGGCTTTGGTGTTTTTTGTGGTATTTCCAAGCAAATTTACAGTTAATTAAAAGGACATAAAACATAAGTGCCACGTGCTTTCAGGTTCCACGGGTTCTGCAGAACCAGAACACTTCATCTAGTTCAGCCCTTCTGTCTGATTATGAATGAAGTCCAAATCTGAATCTTTACTGCCAATCAAACTTCATAATATTAAAAAGATTTAAAAAACTGACATTTATTCATGGAAAAATACCAGACATTTACATTACAGTCCTTCAATATAATATGAGCTGCTTTGCTTTATTTGAGAATCTGTTTTTTGTTTTTTTTCTAGATGAGCATTTCAAATCATGAACATTTTCTTTCATTTTTTTCTATTTTTTTCTTCTAATTCCAAGCGATTCATAATAAAATGCAACAAATAAACAGATCGTGAAAGTAATTATTAGTTGCAGTCGTGTGGAAGCAAATAAATAAAAAAATTAAAAAACCCACACATAACCTAATCCAAGCCGGGAATGCTGATGTGAGGGGAGTTTGCGTGGGCGGTGAAAATCACATGCCTGTGTTGTTTTGTTATTAGATGTGACTACATGGCGTGAAGAGTGCGCACACATCCCACACTTTCCAAGTTTCTAAACGTGAAGCGACGCCTCCAGGACAGTGTCTCTGTTTACTGGCATCATGCGCATCAGCAGCATCGAGACCTGACAAGAGTGAAATTTAGGAAAAACCAGCAGCAGCCGCGGGTCGACGGCACCGGGCGCCGCTTTCAGCCTCATACGAGAAATAAACACCTTACCTTTCAGGGGGAAGAGGTCCTGCGCTGCCTATGCGCTCATACGGAGATGCGGCATCAGTTGTTTTTGGCTTTTTTTTTAAATGTCCAAATACAGTCCAATTCCAGCACACCAGAACCCCGGTCCCCGGTGTCCACACCACGAGACAAACACGGAAACGCCCCAAAAGTAAACGGCAGAGCGCGGTGTGGCGTCAGGCGGACCCATGCGCCGGGACTTGGATTCTCCGGTGAAGTGTCTCCAGGATCCGAGCGGCGCTCAGCCCGTCTGCCTGCGCCGACACACAACTTGGGACCAGCGGAAAGCTGCACACAGTTACACAACATCCGCTCAGCGCCTTCAGAGTAAAACACACGGAGTTGTGGAGGCTGAAAATGGCACGGTTCGGTTAGTTATGACAGTGTGAACAGAACAAATCAGAACGGATCTGAACTGGGCCATTTCCGCATGTGACTCTAAATAAGATACAGATCTGATCTCAGTCTCAGTCACGTCTGAATTCAAGTGACTTTTAAATCACTGTAGGTTGAGATTGGTCCTAACTTGAAGGAGTCACTACAGTCGTTTCAACTGAAGTCAACCTTAAACACATACAGCAGTAAAATGTAACATCATAACAGACAATGACGACTTCAAAGTAAGCTTTTCACAGAAGTCAAGGAAACAATCTGAACTCTTGTAACTCCACTGCTTATGTGCACGTGGCTCAGTTCAGAACCAGTTCAGAACCAGTTCAGGACCAGTTCACACTGGATTCTGATCCTGGCCACATTTAAAAAAGAAAATGATGTGATCAGACAAGCAAAAGAAAATAGATCTGAGCAATAAAGCAGAGCTGACACTAACACTCGCAGTCTGAACAAAGCCTTATATATTATTGAAGTTATGATATTATTTATAATACTGGGGTTGAATCCGTCTTCATAGGTAAATAACCGACACAGTGAAACGACGTGGGACTACTTTTACTCAAGTACAAGTACAAATATTACATTGTGTCTCTGTTTTATACATCTTTATAAATCTGCTCCACTACATCTGAGAAACAAAAATGATGCTTTTTACTTCTTTTCCGTTCCCGTCCAGTGACAACCTCGTATCTCCATCGTGTGTTGATTGTGAATGTTTGCGATAAACTGACAAGAACCATTTTACTACCATTTACTTTGACTCTTTACGCTTCAAGCCATCGTTGCCGGTCGTCCTTTTACTTATGTAAGGATTTGAATGCAGAACATTGACTTGTAGTGGAGTATTGTGTGTACTTCTACTAAGTAAAAGATCTAAATACTACCACCGCTGCATATGTGAATAAAAGCTTCTTGGCCAAATCTGACACATGCATTTGTGATATAAATATGTTTCTACGCTGAGTTGACTGAGCGTCCGGGTGTCATCGTGTATCGTGTCTTCCTGAGGTGATGCTTTAATTCTCCATGTTAGTCCATTTCCTGTCCCTGTGGTTCATCTCTGGCAGCTTGATGCAGCTCTGCCTGATGATGACCAACCACTCTGTCCCGTGTGGCGTGGAGGAGCACCGAGCATATGGAGGACCAGTCGCCCTCATCATCCTCGCATCCCTCTGGAATCTGCACATCGACATTAGTCTGTGTAAAATGTTTTAAATCACAAAACTAACGCCGTCGCAGGCGTGTTCATCTGCTGGTCTACGGCCTCGCCACAGACTCGGAAATGACACAAAAGTGTACATACTTAAGAGTGTTTCATATTTTATGGAACCACCTCATCCGTGTGACACGCGTGCTCTGGTGGGATGGCGCATGCACTCCGGCGCGCCAGGCTTCTATAATTTAACGGCCCTCGTGACATCGTGCACTGATGCACTCTGTGTGATCCCAAGGTTAATTAACTGCAACTTTGTTTGTAGACGGCTGTAGTACCAGCTGGTGTGATCTGGGTCTGAAGCTTCTTTTTTGAAGTCTAGTATTTAAGGATGCACCCCCTCGCAATACAAAACAGGTGAACCCAGCCACGATGGCGATCCGATACGCTGCAGAGATACTGGAGAGAAACAGTCTTAAATACCAACCACTCGTCTTGTATTAATGGGACGAACACATTTCACTTCAATAATTTGACTTTCTTTGACTGCATGTGTTGTTCCATAAGCTCCTCTCACGGGTGTATTTGTACGAAGCAGTTTTCCTTTTTTCCTTAAATTAGTCTTTTATGCGTAGATTGTTTTAAAATCCTGCTTCATGTGCATGTGTTCGCAGGTTATTGACGACCCGTGATGAAGTACGCCTTGAATGTCGCTTCTCGTCTTTTCAAGGTGCAGCATTTTGATTTGTGATGCGTCTCTTGACTCGTTTTGTCACATTCTGTCTTTATGTTTAGAATCTATCGCGTGTCCTGTGGAATTTGGTAAAAATGCTTCACTTCAACGTACTTCAATGGTGCTTATTCTGTCTTTAACTGGGTAGATTTATTAAAACTAATGGAATAAAAGTCCAGCCACTGAATGATTGAACTAAAAAACAATGAGAGTGCAGTTATTTTTAAGATAGATTTAACCTTTCATTCTTAAATAACCTTTGTTTTAGCTCCTTATATTGAGCTCACTATTACCCAGAACATCTTATTGAGACAAAATTCAATATTTTCTTAAAGCCTCTGGAAATTCAGCTTGAAATAGTAAAAAAGTTGAATGTTTTATTCAGCATCTATGAAAATATGAGTGCAAATAAACATCAGAAATCTCCAGTAAAAGCAAACTCAATTCAAACCCAAAATCCGGGCGTTTACTATGACTTAAATGACAGTGTTTCATATTTTTTGTATGTTATGAGGCTACGTGTTGTGGACTTATGTTTCCAGAGACTTTACAGGTAAACGTCTTGCTTTTTGGACAAATATATGACTCCATGTCCCATCTGTGTTTTGTTTTGACTTTCTTTAAATTCCTCTTTGTAGCCTCGTCTCTTCGTTCTAAACATTTATAGAATATGATAAAACCTCATCAATAATACACCGGGTTTATTCGAATACTGAACTTGCTTTTCCTCGTTACATGTTTCTTCTACTTGGCTCGATTTCAGAGGGAAATGTCGGATCTTTTACTTTATTCCGCCGTCGACAGTTTAATATGGAACATGCATTTCATTAAGAACATGTAGATTAAAAACAACCACCAGCTCCAGTATTATAATATGAAATGATATAATAGTGAGCAGAGCATTTTGCAGATAAAACTTACAGACTTTTATTGAACTAGTGTCACTACTTCAGCTTTCCACGTAGTTTTCTAAAAACAGGTTTCCTTTTGCTCGACTTAAATGGTTTTTCCAGCAATTAGGACTTCCAAAGAGGAGGCGAACTCACAAGAGACACGAGGACTTTCTAAATCTACGTTGAGAGACGCTTTAACTTTTATCCCCCATCCAAAAAAAAAAAAAAAAAAAGAGGTGCTGGATCCTATATTTCCCACGGCAGAGCTCCACAGGATCTTCTGTTCGAGGACTCCCGCCAGGTGAACACTTACATCTTCCAAACTTCACAACTTCCTCACACTTGAAAAGGTTCCTCCACAGACGACAAAGATGAAACAAGCCTTTCTGGAACGTTCAGTACAGAAATGTGCATGGACGTTCCCACCTACGGAGGCCGGGCATCGAACTCCCAACACTTCCAGGACGTCGGCCAACTTGTGCTTTCGAGCACAGAAAAAAAAAACGTCCTGTTGTTTGATGCCAAATTTCAATACCTGCGGAGTTAATCCCATCTGCGTCAGTGCGAGCAGCAAGTACACACTGCTTTTTTATTCATGAGATTATGTTAATAGACAACTACAAGCTGTGGTAAATAGGTTTACTTTTTCTCTTTTTTTTTGTAAAACTGCTTTCCAGGACGCTGAAACAAAAACTAAAGGCTTGTGGTAAATAGGTTTACAGTTTTTATGTAACAGCTTTCAGTTTTTAAAATGCAGAGGAGATGAAAAATAGCACTAAAGATATTGTGTACTGTCATTTTCTTTTTGATGAAATTGAAAATTGGTATAAAAAAATAATAATAATTGTTTATCACTGCACTGGTCGTCCTCCAACACTGTTTCCCTGTGTTTTGTATCGTCTCGTATTGTGTGGAAGTTGTGTTGTGTTATGAGCGTTTATCTAATCCTGTTTGCATTTCCATCTGCATGTCCGTCTGTCCGTCCTGGAAGACGGATCCCTCCTCTGTGGCTCAAACTCCGGTTTCTACCCAGGGTGTTTTCAAACCGAGGGTCTAAGGACAGAGGCTGTTGAATATTGTACAGACTGTGAAGCCCTTTGAGGCGATACTGAGCTGAATAAATAAAACTGAAATGAATTGAATTGAACCGGTATCGACACTTTTCAAATGATACGAAGATCTAAACATCTATGACATGAAAACACAAACATGCAACATATAAACATATAAACATATAAACATATAAACACGTCTACATCGTAAAAAAAGTGTTTTAAGAAATAATAAAAAAAATTAAAACTACAAGAGTCACATCAGCTTTGTGTGTTTAGATGATGAAATGGTACAAACTCTAGAAAGATGACACACACACACAGACACACACAACACACAACAGACACACACACAACACATACACACAACACACACACACACACACACAACACACACAGACACACACACAACACACACACACAGACACACACACAACACACACACACACAACACACACAACACACAACAGACACAAACACAACACACACAACACACACAACACACAACACACACACACACAACACACACACACACACAACACACACACAACACACACAACACACACACAACCCACAACACACACACAACACACAACACACACACACACCCACCACACACACACCCCCCAAC
>JAPQRN010021927.1:0-21641 GCA_037367275.1 Coranthus polyacanthus | reverse complement strand
CGTGACATGTTTGCGCTGCAGGAAGGTGCAGTGATGACACAGGGCCGTGCTATGCGTCACTCATGAGGAGCGTACACACCAGTTCAGACGTGTCCATCGGCCGAGAAGTGAAGTCTGTTTTCAGGTTTGACTGTGGACAGATGTGACTTTGAGCTGCTAAATAAGTCCCATGATTTCATGTTTTTTAATCTCAAACTTCAAATCTCAGAAAGACCACATGCTTTCAGATTAGGCGCAGGACGTAAGAAGAACACGCACGAAGCAGCTTTAAACGGAAATGAGGTCTTTTCTTGAGAAATCACTCCTACACTTCCCACACTTCCTGCTTTACACATCTGCTGCTTACGGGAAGAACAAACCACACACTCACACTGACTTCTCCGTTATTTTTAAAACAGCTGCTGTGCATTATCAGTAGTTGATTGGAGATAAATAAAAAGCATATTTTGTGGGTCAGAGAGTCACTTCTGCCAGATGTCGAACTATTAAGTGAAGCCTGAAAAGGCTGTTTTTCTCTCAATACACAAACCCAAAAGAAATCTTATGTGTGTTTTTGTCTAAAAAGAACATGCATGATTGAAATATTTGGGGTTAGCTGCTGAAATGTAATGGTTTTGAGTCACGTTTAATTGGCTACATTAGGAAATCTTCAGGTTTTATTTCATTCCTGGAGGGATGTCTGAGGGCATTATTCAAACATGTTCTGACACGACTGTGACAAACTGATCACTCCTCAGAGTGGTCCTTTCTGTACAAAAACCCCAAAGCTCAGGAGGGTTTTGTGGAATTTAAGCTGCTGAGATTTTGTGCTTTTATGATGTATTTATTCAGTGTAAAGAGGAGCGTCCAGTCTCTAGTGCATGAGCAATCTTAATCTCACACAAAGTGTATTATTACCACAGTCACTAAAGAAAAAAAAAATAAAAAATGATTTCTATATTATTAATTATGAGAACAGGATCTGATAAATATTTGAAAAGCCTATTTATCAAGCTTCATCACAAAACAGAATCAGCTGGAAAAAATGTTGATTGATTGAAATAAAATATAAGAAAAATTAAAATCCAATAGAATTAGTTGTGCTTTATACAGATTTTTCCATTAAAATGTAAAATATCCAATAAAAAGAGATGCGTCTCTAGAGTAGTAATAATCTGTGGATTTAGAGTCAGATGTGTAATAAATGTACCAGATATTATTTTCATGACCATGAGATCATCAGCATCATCAGTCTTTATTGTTGCTGCTTCTTCTAAATGTTTGTGTCATTTGCTGTAAAGGTTCTTGCTGTTACTGTGCACTTTTCCTTTTACTCGTCTGGCTTGAGTCTGGTTTGATTCAAACAGAAAATAAACACGAAAGCTGCAGCTGATTAGTCATATTTTAGTGTTTAGTTATGAATGACTCGGTCAACCCCAAATCTGCAGCTCATTACAGGATAATGGAGATTCACTGATCTGAGTCCTACTGCAGGATTAGCCTGCATTGTGTCCTGGGAATCACCCTCGGATCAGGGACGGGTTCAAAGAAAGGAAAAAACATGATGAAACGACGACGGCAACGCAGGCTTTCGTTCGTCTCGTGTCACGCTCTGAAATCGGTGGCCGTCACTTTGAGCTCCGTAACGCTGCTGTTTTCCTGAGGGGGAAGCCTCGACAGACACGGCAGGACCGGTCGTCTCCAGCTGTCGTCTGATGTTTTGATTCGACGTGGCAGCAGAGAGGTCATGATGATGATGGACAGCCACATACTCAGGAGGCCGGAGACGCTCACAATCCTTCACATGCCTGAAATATTCCACGGATCCTATACATAGATCCACGTGAAGCAGTAGAGCACAGTCATAATAGTATTTGATTACAGAACCTATATAAAGGTGGGGAGGGAAACGGCAAGAATATTCTGAATGGTTGGATTTGATCCATACGTCAATAAGCTGGAAAAGATATGAATGTATGTAGTGACACATGTAATGCATTTTCATGTCTTAAAATGTACCTGTATTTAATTTCCTGGAATCTTCCTTCGCAATTTCCTAAATTTTAAAAAAGATACAGCACTGTAATATCCCACAGAAATCCACCACTTCATTCTTACATTTCACAATAAAAAACCTAGACATATACACGTCACTGAACGAACATCATCTTTAAGGTGATTAAACTTGTAGAGGATGTAGATGTTTCCTTTCAGTATGTAACAGTTTGAGAAAGACTCAAGACAAGACTCAATGCACTAGAGTTAAACTGGTTAAAACTGGTTAAAACATCTATTCGATCTGCAACCGTGGATTCAAATCATAGCCTGTATATAATGCTGGATGGAGGAACGTAACGCTAACTGCTGTTTTGAAGCCAGTAGTTTGTGTTTTGGTTGTCGCCATGTTGGCTTTTGGAGCTGGAAATGACCATATTTGGACAAAAGGGGCGGAGCTGCGGGAGCGTGAGCAACAGCTACAATCCCCCAATACATGGCTACATTTTGTAGCTTGTGCTAAATGGGACAAACATCAGGACTTTTTACATTATTTCATCTACATTCACATTTTTAATCATTCGTACTCTGTGCCTTCTGTCAATATATTCTAAGACGTAAAGGTATTTTTCCTCCTGTGCTGCAGAGCTATCCATCCTAACACCTTCACTGTGGTTTGATTGCTGTCTTCACATCGCAGACATCTGTGTAATACGTATTCGACAGAGCAGTGAGATAAAAAAGGCTGCTATTAGCGCTGCCAGCTCTCATTTTCTCCCACACCGAGCCCCCTGTCTCCACCAATCACACAGCTGCTCTGCTGAGACCGCGTCCTCTGTCCCAGGATGCTCTGCTCGTCCAGACGCTCGGTTAATATTCCACACACACACAGAGCAGGATGATAATCGTCTCCGGCACTGCTTTGATTCGACTGAATATTTCAAACCGTGCGTGTCAGACGTATATGAAACAGACAGTGATGTACATAGAATACATGCCTGAATATTTAATGTATGCATGTTTAATTCTTCTGCAGCTCATCGCTGAGGCAGAGCTGCCGGAACACAGAGAGGCTGAAGGTGTCTACAAGGAAAATCAGCTCAAGAAACGCTCACTGATAATGATTACTGACAAAAAGTAGCTTTAGAGCTGAAGTCAAGTCAGTTTGAGGATGAAAAAACTAAATAAAATTCAAAGACAGTCAACACAGGTCCAAATCCAGTCTGAATGAGTCCAAAAGTGAGTCACTCCCAAGTTGGTTAAAGTGTAATACCACTGACGGCCACTAGATGCCGCTCCAACAAGCCCTGGCTCCCTAGACTTACATTGAACTTCTCTCTTAACATATGAGTCAATCATTTTTCCAGGAGTCGTGCTTATTTGGATCTTCTAATCAGTGTTGTGGTCCATCTTTAAACTTCTCCTCAGGTCCAATAGAAGCTGAGATGTCTGCCATGTTGGGCTTTGATTGACAGGTGTGATTGACAGCGGAGCTTATGCTCATTGAATAAAACATATTTTGTTTTGAAAAATTCTCTCCACATACAGTTGTCATGAATGAGGCTGTAAAGATTTTTTATTGGTTTTTGTTTGGTTTTATTGCATTTATTTATGAGACGTCATCTTTTTATTGCTTTTAGTATCGTACTTGTTTTACATTGTGCTTCGTTGTGTCTTTTTTGAACTGTATTGTAACTTTACTTCTTGGCTTTCTGTTGTTACAACACCCTCTGAATATCCTGCCTTTTCTCTGTCTGTCAAAGTCCAACATATAAATCTTTGTTTTTGGGACTAATATCTCATAGATAATGTCAGTCTGTCAGCCTATAAGCCCCTCGCATGATGTAAAAAATAATTTTCTGCTGTCGTCTGATAGTCTGAGCCCAAACAGAATATCGTCTCCATGGTAACCTAAAACCATTACTGCTGTGGATTACAGTAAGAGAGAAGAGGCTGGAGGCCGAGGTCGAGGGGTCACTGGCAGGGAAAGAGACAGAAAGAGAGGGATGACGGGGGATTTGGGGGAGGGCTGGTGTTAAATGAATCACTGGCAGCGATGTTTGATTTCCTTCCAGAGTCTCGACAGTCTCCAGGGGAAACTGAGCAGCTGCAGGGCTGGAAATCCCACCGCTTCGGCTGCTCGAACTGTGTCAAACATGAAGCGATGCTGACTGACTGACGCCTTCACTTGTTGTTTGCTTGTTTGTCTTCAACCTGCTTTTACATGTGTGACATGTGGCAGCCTGTTCTTTTAATTTTCATTTAGCACTTAATTTACTAAAAACAGACTGATGCAAACTGCAGCTGTGTCCAAAGTCAACCACACAGTGTATTAACAGACTCTGTCACGTTGTGAATCACTGAGTTTATACAGCAGTGACTGGAAAACCATTACACATGAAGGTTTATTGTTATCTCTAAATGGTGAACTTTTTGTGACGAGTAACAGCTGTGTTTGGGTGTCACATCCCTTTTAGAGCGGCCACTAGTGGCTTCATTTGTCTGTTTACAACGAACACAATATCATGTTCATCACGTTGTCATGTTGTTTATTACTGATGCGAGTTGGATCTAGTACCGAACTCAGCACAAGTTGCTGATGAAGGACACTTTTTAATTTGACACAACTTGTCATGAGGACAACGGTGGGTTCAGTTTAAGCTCCTACATGGACCAGACTCTAGCCACAGTTATGTAGCATTTTTTAACCTTATCTGGAATATTTTCGTGCATGTATGTCATTATGGGAATCGACCTATTCCGTCCTTTTCGAGGACGGGTTGAAGGTTGACATACACATAACTACAAATGTTGATATGAAACATTTTTGGTTCATGAATGTTGACATTATACACATCCATGGTTTACAGACAATGTTCTATTCTGGCGACTGGGTTGGAAGAGAAATTTGAATTAAACAGCCTTGTTTGAGTATTGGATCAATTCAGATTCAAGATCAACCAGAGGATCTTCAAATGATTTTATAAATCTGAGATAGATCGAATAATGAACGCATTGTGAATCGGTCAGAATCATCACTCAGTAAGAAGATAAAGAATGAAGTGGTGGTGAGTAGAAATTTGAATTATGTCCCATGACACGAGGAGCCGATAGACTTTTAGAATTTGCTAATTTCTTCGAGGCTGCGTGGAGGCACACGGGGAAGCAGTGGATGATTTATGTGGCTACGAACTCATCAGAATTTCTATTACAAGTCTGATGTTCAAAAGCAGGAACATCAGGAACATCAGACCTGACTCTGACCGCTTCACGGTCCGTGCTGAGATAAAGGCAAGTTTGCTCCACATACAACGAATCCTTCTGAAGATTCAAGATCCAGAGAACTTTATTCATCTCTGTGGGAAATGTCTTTGCATTATTACAGCTGCTTTGTGCTCAGAGATGGGAAAGGAACTTCTGTACACTTCTGGGAGGGAGTTGGAAATTCTCAAAACCTGGTTTAAGAAAACAAAACGTATGGTTTAATTTATGAGTTTTTGAAACAGAATTCCTCAGGGCTGTGACTGATCATAGACTAACATGGAAACAACGTATGGAATATATTGAAGGAAAATTTTAAAGTCAATTGCAATTTTGTAGAAATCTCGGGACATATGAAATTATAACTGCTTGTAAATAATTCACTGCTCACTGATACTTTCTTATTTAACTTACTGGTTGGAATAATGAGGGTTGACCTTTTAAATTACTATCGATTCAATTGTTTTGCTGTAAAAATTAAACGAATGAGACCAGAATGACTGATGATTGAGAGATGTAAGTCTATGGATCCAGGGCTTTATGGAGCAGCATCTAGTGGCCGTCAGTGGTATTACACTGTGAGATTTCAGAGTCCTTGCCACACATCATTTGACCAGTTAATGATTGAATTTATTTTAAAATAATACAAATAATGTTCAGAGAAAAATCTAAGTAATTCCCAGCTCTTTTCAATGCAGAACAGAAAATATGATCTGAGGTGAATTTACCGTACAAAAAGGAGATGGAGTTCTGTTGTTGGGCTTAAATTATACAGTTATACTTTTCTGTATGTGTTGTGTTATGTGTGAGGACTGAATAAAACAGTTCATTCACTTCATTCAATACCAGCCCAGCCTGTTTTGGCTGAAACGTTGAAAACCGTCTGCAGAAGCCACGTTCATCTCCCGCACAGACTCAGAAAACAAACACACCATTTAAAATAATAATAGTAATAAAGCGTGTAAGGTATTTCAACACGTGTCTCTGCAGCGTCTGAGTGTGAAGGATCACAGTGAGAGCACAAACCCTGGTGGTTCTCAGCATCTCAGCGTGTTTCTACATGTTTATCTGTGAACCTACAGACTCTCCAGGTGTGCAAACACTGAGCTGTACCTGCCTGAAGGGAGCAGCTGGCTCCGGTCCATCCACCCAGGTATGAAGAGCCAGGCGGGGTTTCACAAAACCAGCAGCGTCTGAAAAACTGAAGGTAGTGTTTCCATCTGACAACGTTTTACACGCATCTGAATTTATAACCTTTTACAGTGTTTACATCACATGTAGCCTGTGGTTTTATTTGTGATTAAGCTGAAGAATAATTAGCTGATATTAGAAGAAGTCTTGTTTTCTTTGAACCCCTTAATACGCCAGTGTTTGCTGTCATTTTTTTCAGCACATACACGTTGGACCCTAAAAACACATCTGGTCTAAAATATATATATATATATATATATCATATGAGGATCCTGAGGATCTGAATCTCAGTTTTCTCTCCTCTTCTACATGTAGTGAGTTCACTTTCCTCTAGTTTCCTGTGGTTTGTGGAGGTTTAGTCTGTGTGTGATGCTTTGTGTTGTTGTATCCGACTAGAAACTCTGCATTCGTGCATCATCTTGGATCATATTATTGCAATATTTAGACAATACGTAGATGAAGTAAACACTAGTCCACATGGTCCATCTGTGACGCTGCAGCGTTTCATTCATTACAGCAGACTGATTTGTCTCCCCGGAGTTTTATAATGATTCCAAAACGTGTTTACACTCGAACGTAACTCTAAAGCATCCGCGTAAATCACTGCACGTCACGGTTCAGAAGCCAGACTTGGACCTCACATACTTATGGTAATTCTTTGTCATTATTTCTTCAGCAGCAGAACCATCTCTCTGAAAAGTAGATCGTACGACAAATTGAGACCGATCACATCTGAGGTCGCGACATCGCCCACACCTCCGTTCAACGGCTGCAAAATGTTCACACATTAAGATAGAGTTGTGACCAAATCAAGCTGTTTACAACAAAAAGCACCTACAAGAAAAATCTATATTACAAACAATGACACCTACTGTTATAATAATGGAATTATTACCATATTTACATTACTTTGAATCTCAGAAATTGTCAAAAATTACACTGATGTAATTTTTTCTTCAAAAACATAAAAAGGAATAATGGTAAAAGAAAAATCTTTTTTTCATTTATTCTCCTTTCAGTTCTTTTGTGGAACTGGGGTTAATGTTTGGTAGAGAATAAGTAAATCAGGTTGATTGAACACATTTCCAGATATAAGGCTGTAGAAAACTGTTGAGCAGTGAAAAGGGTTACATTTTTATCTAAAACTCCCCTGCAGCTGATTCACACTGAATATATACTGTTCAAACAACAGTAAACGCAAATCTTTAATCCTGTCGTTCTCAATCCTTATGGATCGTAGCAGGCGTTTAGACTCAAGTTCCACTTTGATAAAGAAAATCTGAGGTTCTCAAAATAATACTCTTAACTCTGCAAAGTCAGTTACTGTTTCATCTTTTATTTTGAAAATCGCACGCTGAGCAATAAAAATACTTTATTCTTGTGGGATTAAGAAGCTCAGCGTTGCTTTGAGACTTGAGACGGATTAAATTTCCGTGCAGTCACTTTGACACCAAACATCCACAAGTTTTTAAAATTAGTGCAACGTATACAAGGAGACAAAAACCTGCTGTTCTTATTATTTTAATCAATCCTGTGTGTCATCTCGAATGTGACAGATTCAGTTTTATTTTTGCTCCTCCTCGACACCTCTAACACCTTCCTGAGGTGTTTTCTTCTCTAAATGCTCCTAAATCTAAATGCAAACAGTGGAGAGATTGGAGTCTAAATGCGCTGGCCTGTGTTTGCCTGGAGGCCGGGGTTTCTGTTCCCTCTGCTGACTCTTGGGCTCGTATTGTTTTAGATCCAGTGGGTGTTGTCAGATTTCCCACATGCCTCCACCCATTCAGAAGCACCGGCAGCCGGGGGAGGGCGGCGAACACAGCAGGAGCAGCTTCTTTTATCACTTCTATAAGCCCTAGTAATTCTGCCTCATATCCTCCATTAGCACAACAATACCTCCTGCTCTGTTGTTCTCCATTAACTTAGCTTTGTTTTGATTAAATCAGGAGGTTTAGTGTCTCTTAGGATCTTCACTGAGGAAGTTACATTAGTCACGGACTCCAGAACTGTAGGTCTGTCTATTTTAACTGCACGTACAACCAACCTTCATTTGTATCACGTGGTTTAAATATTAACTAATAAACTTGTTTCAGTCACACATAAATAAAACTGCATCTGCATCATGTGAATGTGACATGAGTTGGATTTACTGAAGATAAATATAGAAATCTGGTTGTATATATGTTGTAAACAAATAGGGTTTATTTGTACTATTCACAAATCTTTTGCTTTTCTCAGCAGAAAACACACTGGATCCTGAAAACATGGATTCTATAGAAGATTGAGGATTAAATCAACATCTGCATCAGGGACTTCAGGACGTTTACTACTTCCTGTTTGATGTTGCAGTGAGACAGCTATTGGTTGTTGACACTGTTCACGTGACTAAAAACTTATGATAACATTAAACGGGTTTGATTTTGTTCATTTTACGTCAAGGCGTAAAAAAAGCCGACTTCAGACTCAGGAGTTTTATGAACCACCTCACACCAAACCATCCAGACCACGGAGCCTGGACTCCATCAGAGTCTGGCGAGTGTCCGGGTCTGGTCCTTCTACCGCTGCTCGAGAGACAGTGAACTGACAGAATGACGACTGTTGAGCAGCAGACAGAAGAGCTGTGCAGAGAGTCGTAAACCCTAACTCCTCCTTCACTCGCTGAACGACGCCTTCAGATCATCCTGAAGGTCGACCTGCGTTTCAATCTGCTGCCACCTGGAAGGAGCCGCAGGGTCTGAAAGGTTCTGTCCATGAGACACTGGCCCCAACATCACCTCCTCTCATTAGATTTATTTTTATGAGAAAGGCAAAAACCACCTCAAGCATAAAACCTTCTGTTCACCTTTTCCAGTTCAGTACCTGAAAATTCATTTCAATTAACATAAAACATCAACGTTGGCTTTTATTACTAGTGTTTATTTTTATTTTTGATTAACAGTATGTGCAGACGTACTTTGTAAATCTTCAATAACAGTAAGAGTTTCTCGACTTGTCTACGTGTATCACTTGCATGATTTCTTATTATGTGTTATTTACTGTTCATACTTTCTGTTTTCATTCTTATATCGTTGTTAACTGTCTCGATGAGCGACGCATGGTTCTAGAGTTTCCTTCAGGTTCTGTCTGATCTTAAACATATGTAACTACGGTGTTAAATCTGAAACGTGAGTTTGGATCAACACGGTGAATCAAACATCTGTTATAAACTATTTGTAAAAGACGTAACAAGGTTAAAATACCGTAAAAGACAACATAAAAAAGACAAAAACAAAGTCAAAGATGTAACGAGACAAAAACACAGCCGTCGTTTCCGATTTCGTGATTTAATGTGTGTTTTATTCAGTTTAGTTTTTTGGTTCGTGTTACATAAAAATAAACTAAATGGATGTAGTTTGACTTCTTATCCAACACGACAAAAACCACAGTAAAGGCTTTAAAGTGTCACCAAACAGCAGAACATTTCACAAATCTAGAACATTCAAAACTATCGAAACCCTGAAATGTTCAACATCGAAACACGCAGGAATTAAGCAAAACAATAAAACACTGAAACCTTCTGGACGTGTGGAGAATGTGAACAGAATAAACCCTAAAGACAAAAGAAAAATGCTTATCACGATATTTAGGGCGATGTAAGAATATAAATATGTTTTTTGCGTGCGTTGTGTCCTTGTTTTTCCTACTTCTTGGAAACCATGCTTCGTTCATGTGAGGAAGAAGGCGACGTTACTGGAGCTACACGTTAACGTCTCCTTCAGACACTTTTCACAGGCCAAGCAGCACTGACTGAACACTTCAATGACCTGTCAGAGCCCTTTAAAAGACCTGCTTTTGCTGTTGACACTGGACGCTTGTTATCTGTGGGCTCTTCTGGAGAACTAGATATGATTATGATGAAGGTGCCTCGTCATCAGTTCAGCTCAGCTCCTGGAAACCTGGAAGCAGTTTCCGACTCAGCGGCTCCACAGTCTGACAACACGGCGTCACTGCACTTCAACGTCAATAAAAACACACACTGTCTTTAGCAGATTTTCACTTAGATTCTAATTAGAATTAGCAGAATATCCTTCACGTTATGTCTTTCTCTCCTATAACAACACGAGAGTTCATCCTACCAGCATGTCTAACTCACAAGGACTAAGAATAAAGTGTTGAAAAGAAATATGTTTTGCTTTAAGTTATATAATTAATGCCATTTGAAACAAAAGATTATGAACGCTAATGTTTCAAACGTGTTGCTTTAATTTGAAATATGGTCCAATATCCCTCCTGATTGTCAGTCTGCAGTGAACTGATAGAGATGAAAGATGTATAGAACAAAGCACCTGTGAGATATGAAGTATTAAGAGTCTGGATGCAGGATTCAGGTTAAAGGTTGAGTCCTACACAACGTGGACATGAAGCTGAGTGTCAGTTATCAGAAGTGAACAGGTTGATTCGTCGACTCTCTGCTCATCTGCTCTGCTTGTCGATGACACACTGGTGTATTTTGATCCTCTGGCTTCGTGTTCATCTCTCCTACACTCCTCACTGTTTGATCTCTAGCCAACATGGACTCAGGATTTCCCTTCTTTCTCTTTTTTTGGGTCTCTCCTGAGTGAAGGCGCCTTTTCCCATCACATTCAGATGCAGGTTGCCAGGCAACCACGTCCGGTCACCCAACAGGAGAGGCAGGTTTTACAGGCAGGTTTCTGTCTGTTGTGTCTGTGCACACGTGCATGCAGCGCACATGCATGTGATTTAATACCCTGCTGCAAATTTGCATGTCAAATATAGAAGGCTTTTCCATTAGGATTTATCTCTCCGCACAGCGCAGGAGGTTCGCACACATCCTCTGCTGCTTATGTGTTTTGTTTACCTGCATCACAGCAGTCGAGGCTCATTTTGTATTCCAGGCAGAATTCATAATGTGGAGGCCCCAGAGTCTGTTTAGAGCAGCAGAAATCTGAACGCATCGGCTGTTTACCTTTACAGCTTGTTCTTCAAAGAAGAAGCACAGTGTGAAAAGAAATATGTGGCAATCGGAGCTGAATCAAACTGAGAAACTGCATTAAAGATGTAATCTACATAAGAAAGTTCCAAATGTAATTCATTAGTTTAGAACTGAAATTGAAATTGAATTCACTGAAAACTAATAGATGACCTTTAACCTGTATTACACTGAAAACAGTACAACACATCATTATCTGACGTTTCACCTCATGAAAGTAAAGCATTTACTGGATGGAACATGAACCAGGTTTGTCTCAGTAATCCTGACCCATGTGGTTCAGTCAGCTGTAGATGAATGACGGTTCTTGATACGGTGTCGTCTCAGGGATCAGTAGTATATATATATATATATGTATATATATACAGGGTTTTACAGAGCGTTACGTTACCGTTGCTTGTGTTTATTTCAGTCGGTGTATACTGATTCTCTGCTGTGTTTGGTTTTAGTCCGTGTTAGTTTGCGTAATGTGTTGTTTTGCTGCCGCTGATGAAATGACAACTTCAGATGGTGAAAAATCACCGTAAATCTGTGAGACTCTGATAATCTGATTCTGAACTCAGATGCTTTAGAGTTACGTTGTAAAAACACAAGACGAATGAGGCCACAGTCTGTGTAAGTAATGAAACACGTCACAGACGTATGTTCAGTTAGAAAAAAGTAGACTGTTTACTTCATCTAGATACTGTCAAAGTATTGCAATAATATGATCCAAAATGATGCACGAATGCAGAGTTTCTAGTCAGATACAACAACACAAAGCATCACACACAGACTAAACCTCCACAAACCACAGGAAACTAGAGGAAACTGAACTCACTACATTTAGAAGAGGAGAGAAAACTGATTCAGTCCATGGATCATCATGGACCTCAGAGGATCCTCATATGATCTTCTGGCCACATCGACCAGACCTACATTAACGTGTGCCTGTGTTTTCTGTTTTATTACAAATGCTTGATATCCACCATGTCTGATGTGAAGAATCAACAGCACAGAAGTGTGATGTTCAGTTTATTATATGAGTAACGTGCTCTTAATGCACAGATGAACATATGTTTGCATTTGGGGAAAAAACTCATTATGACATAATAAACGCGCTCACTCACCTAGAAATACATTTGCTTGGCTTATATTCTTTAAAACTGTGTCTTGACTTAATGACCAGGAGTCAACGTGGGCCCCAGTGTGAATGCAGCTGGAACCACTGATGTAGTTTACAGTCTGTATGTATGGAGTATGTAACGTCCAGTATGTGGTTCCAAACACACGCCTGGTGTCTTCCTTTACTGGACCATCTGGTGTCGATATCTCCGGGACTTTCCTTTAACAAACACAACTGTGAAGAGATGAAAATACACAGCTGCATAAATTCAATGGGTTCAAAGTTTAAGCGTGTTTTAAATTGATCAAATACAGCGAACACGTGACTCAGCCTGTCATTATAGAATCCACATACGGATCAGAAGACGAGGTGAAACTCATCCTAGAGGCCGATGGCTCCAAATGTTTCCTGTAACCGGAGACGAGGCACTCAAATCCACACGGCATCGATTATCAGTACAAATACGGTGCATTAGCGAGAACGGCTCTGAAATATGAAGACGGTGAAGTCATCGGTTACTACGCGGACGTTTGGCAGATCAATGGGATCAATTACACCCAATCAACTAATAGAGAATTCCTATTAACTGGAAAGACTATTTGTGTTGCAACATAATACTTTAACATTTTAAACATGCTGAGGGAGCGCAGATGGTTGAAGACAGGGTCGAAGCCTACGCATTTATATCGGAGTCATTAAACATACAATAATAAAGGATATAAGTATATCAGTCATAGGGACAGAGTGGGCAGTTTTTCACATGATCTACTGTCAATAAGCAGATTTATGAACGCACGCAGCCAGTTCTTTTCAATAGTGATTAATGCAATTCACCAAGAGAGTCCGATGACCTGATGAGGAGGCAGGGATTCTACGGCCAACGCAGGAGAAGCGTGGAACTGTAACCTGACAAACGTGTGCAGGTTCTACACGTTTCTATCAGGAAACAGCAACAAAGACCAAAGAGAAGGAAGCAGGAGGACAAATGTAACCTAGACTAAAATACTTAGAGTCACAATGACCCAGCTGCAAGTGAGAAGAAAGTAAAGAAGACATGAAGAGAAGCAACATTTACAGACTGCAATAGCATTGAATTCTGACTTCAACACAATCCACAACACGTCAGTTCTGTACGGTTGGTGTTTTCAATAGAACAGAGGAAACACTGAGCGTCGTCTGTATCGGCTCCAGAACCAGGATAAACACTGGAAATGTGAATGTCATTACGTTGCACATTTCATGTATTTCACGTGTGTTTTTTGGCACAAAGCTTTAGGACATTATATGAAAGTCTGAGTTTATTATACGTGTTTGATTCTTGTTGCGTAATGTTACACATCTGTCATTTCCAGGATCGACACATCGTGATAACTCCTTCCTCTGACTTTCAGGAAATTAACACGAGTGGAGAAAATTCTCTTCTTCTACCACCTTCTTTGTTCTCAGCAGCGCCTCCTCCTGGTCAAACTGTCACAGCTACATCAGAGGGAAAGGATTAAGACATGGATTTTTTTCTATGTTAAACAATGCAAAAACTGAGCATTGTAAATGTACTACTGTACACCTTAGAAAATCATGATACGTGAGTCACTTAAATGCTGCCCTTCCTGAAATGTGAGCTCATTGCAAATACATGTGAAGTTAGACCAGACGCAAAAAAATATGTTCACGCTTTTACAAAACTAAGTTTGTGCCTCTTTAGTAAATCTCGAAAGCAGTTTTTTTTTTAATGCCAAAAGGAGGTTTACGCTGGTGCAAAATGTGTCTTAATAGAAAAAAATAGATGTTTTTGACTTAAATAAAAATTGTGTAAATCAGAGATTTCCACTTGACTAATAAAATCAAGTTCTTGAATCTTTACCAGATTACAAGGTTCTATAATAAAACCATTTAACACATACAATAATGATGTTCTTAAATACTCATTGAACATTTAGTTTTGATTTCTGAATATACTGAGTGAAACAACAACAAAACAACAAGAAACAATGGAGATAAAAATAAAGAGGAAATTCAGTAAGCAAGAAATCAAAGCATTCTAGGAGTTTAAAGATCATGACAGAATAACTGCTGTTTCATTCAAATATCCTTTAGGAGGATCTGATTCAAAGAGCCCATAATAAGTAGAGCAGACAACTGAGGGTCTGGTTTTATGAGCATTCCTGTGTCAGGATCCAGTTACGATCCAGGAGAAGCTGCCGACCTCCACCATCTGCAGAGCTCACTGTGCAGGTTGAACCCAGGAACGCAGATTTTACGGCTCATGGGTGGAGATGAAACACATGTGGTTTTATCTGTGGCTCGAGTCGACTTAGGAGATAAAAGAACAATAGAGCTGTGAAGCGGGAGGAGCCTTTTCAGGCGTCTTTCAGTGGAGAACAAATGACCAACAGCTGCGTTAGAAAATATCTCCACGGTACGAGCCTGCGGATGAGGAGAGAAGTCAACTACGACTCCCAAGGTGCACTTCACCAGCACAATTCCACTCTCGGGGCTTTAGGTTGTGTCAGCTGCTCGGCTAGAAGGAACGATACGAAACAATCTGCAGCTTAAATCAGTTGGCTTTGAAATCAGTTTAGGGAGGAATTCATGGTGACGAACAATGGCCCAGTCCCAATCTGCACCCTGAGGCCGAGGCCTCATCATAAACTCTCACTGGTTGAAGTGACGTGACCCGTGAATGCAGCTGGAGCTGGAAAAGATTGTCAAAAGGACTGTTTACATGGCGCTGATGTTCCACTGGTCACGTGACGGAACAGACCAATCAGATGAAAAACACCTCATGTTTCCACCTCAGTCAGAATGACAGAATATCAGTGTAAACACATGATCCGATCGTTTCTCTGCGTGACCCGTGGGGGGGTAACATCAGGTCACATGACAGGTTTCTGCCGTCTCTGTTTTTACTTCCTGTCTTTTGTGTTCTTCCCTCTCTCTGTCCGTCTCACCTGTGTCTGGTTTGTGGATCATCTGTGTCCTCGTCTTTGGAATCCCTCAGTCCATTCCAGTTTTCTCCAGATCCAGTTGTTCTATTTCTCTGCCCATCTCCCCTTCAGTATTCCTCCAGTCTCCAGCCCCTGGCCACGCCCACACTCACCCGTCCACACTCACCCGTCCACACTCACCTGTCCACCATCAACAGTCAGTGGCCTACATACACCACTCCCCTTCCCTTTGCTCCCGCTCCGTTCATAATGTCACATCATGTTCCAGGTTGTCTCGTCTACAACCTTCATCCTCCTCTGGTCCTTTTGTGTTTTTGGACGATGCTCTGATATTCCCCCTGGTCCCTCTCTCTGCTACAAACCTCACATTATGAACACAACATCTCATCTCATTTTTGGCCATGACTGCTAGTAATTAAGAGAACTGCATAAACAGATTATGATGCAAGTAGTGGATGCATCTGATTGAACTAATGTTTCTTGTTAGAGGTGGATAAGTCTGATTAAAAACATATGATTTATTATTTCACGTTAATACTGGATGTGTGCCTTGTTTTTTTGTCATCAACATGCCACAAAACAGATAACAGTAGATTCCCCTAATGGGGCAAAATGAAGCCAAAGTGGAAGTACGTTAACATGTAATACCGCTGACGACCACTAGATGCTGCTCCATAAAGGCCTGGCTCCATAGACTTCCATTGAACTTGTCTCTATAAATACTAAGTCAGTCTGAATAGAAGCTTTGATGTTTGCCGTGGCCGTGTTTATTTAACTCATCCACTAACAAGACAAATCACTTACTTTACACAAATGCTTGATGAACTTTATGTTTTATCGAGTCAGCAAACTAGCGTTTAGCATTAGCACACCCATGTTTTTGATCAGAGCTGGAGTCTTATCGACCTTAAGACAAACGCATGATGTCAGTTTGTGTCCAGTGTGAAAGCCGTTATTACAGATCAACTTCTTCACAGATTTGTTCCCGACGCCATCAGTTTGTGCACATTTATTAAACAGCCCGTGTTCATCTTCACGTCTCCTTTAATCCCAGAACAACAGGAAACATAAATCCTTTAGGAGCGTCTCATTAAGGCCGGAGAGGAAACGGTCCAGACGAGGTAACCCTGTTTAATCAGCTCACCTCCTGCAGAACCTGAGCAGCTCCAGCTGCACTTTCACTTTTACGACATTTTCCATCATTAACATGTTCATTACAGGGACATTTACTTGTAACTATGAGCTGTTTAATGAAAATATATCTTAACTATAACAGTGTCTATTAACATACAGCTTTTCATTATGTATTAACTGTTATTTTTCTGCCTTTGAGCTTTTTTTTTTGACAAAATGACAAAGATCTGCAACACTATAATGAATTATAGTGAAGTTAGATGTTTAATTAAATTAATACAGAATAATCAAACATCAAATTTGTCTGTTAATCATCAAGGAGTCTTTAATGTTATTTGATTACGTTACCCCATTTAGAATTTATCATTCGTATATAACATTTTTAACATGTTTCTAACAGTTTATAATGAAACTATAAGCAGATGCAGGGCGATTCTACTGTATTTTATGAACAATAATCTGTTATAAAAACACATTATGTTATTACAGCAACGTTTGACTTGAATACGATCTGTCATCTGTTTTATTTATCAGGTTCAAAATATGAATAATGCAAATACTACGATGTACATCTACGTTAAAGTTCAACATTATTCAGTAATATCTGTGTAACACACTGTGCTTCGTGTCAGAGGATGAGTCACATTTAACGCTGTAAACGTTTGTTAGCATGGTTCTATAAATCGACCGACCTCATTAATGTGTGTTTTTCCAGCTGTGAAGAGTCACTCATCCATCGCTCGGCCTCAGGCGTCTTCACTCTGTCACGAAACGTCAATGACAATTGTGATAATATTTGTGCTTCAGTTAAACTTCGACTGACAACGACACAACGATGCCACAGGTTCAGTTTGTAGTGTGTGTTTGTGACTCAGATCAGACGTGTCTTTACTTACTCTAGTGTCTGAGACTTCATTCACTTCCACTCAGAGCAGTTAAACAAATGACTGAACACCATCATAATGATTCATTCCTTCATTCTGCGTTCGACCTTTGCCACTAAAGGCCAACTGCTGCTGTGGAGTTTGGTTTCACTGTGGCCTCTTTTAGAGCCTCCACCAATCACAATTAACTGTGTCAGCAGCTGTGCATGGGTTGCCATGCAGAACATTTCTGTACTCAAGTGTTGCCCTCCAGCAATGACACCGAGTACATCGACACACATCAGTATTCCACTGTTATTCCAAGTACGACAATGTTCTGAATCTGACAGGTGTCGTGTAAACAGCATCTGTTCAGACATTCTGAATTAGGCCTTTTACAGAACGGAGCATTTCTCTGCTACAGACTGTGAGATTTCAGAGTCTTGTACGTTTATCAGTAGCCACACTGTACGACATGGATCTAATCAGCTTGGATACGACACATATGCAGACGGAGCGATGGAAAAAAATCTACTGAATCTGAGGCTACGACGCAAGTCAAAGACACAAGAAGTAAACGTCGTCCGTGCACGTCGCTTTCTGTGCTATACTTGTAAATGGAGCTAACGGTCACGCTGGTACAAATTGGTGTTTATGTGAAAGTGGAAAAAATCCAAAGTGTTTAAGAAGCAGGAGAATGTGAAAAGAGGCCAAGATGGGATGAGGATGTCACAAAGAGCTGGAGGTTCATAGTTTTAGCTGCGTGAACACACCTGTCGCATTGATCACTGAGGCATTTCATACTGCGTTCCTATTAGTTGATACGTAGACGCAGGTCGTAGCAGCTTCACACTGAGCTGTTCAAACTACATTTCTGACACTGTCAACGTACGTATCTGCTGAATTTAGTCCCAGACTCTTTGGTCTCAGAGCAGGTCAACGTGAACCTCCTTCACTGTGCAATGGAGGACCATGACCAAGGTGAGGTGAACGCCTGCTTCCCGTTTGGTGTGAACACAGCATTAGAGACGTGGAAATGATTTTCCAAAACAGATCGTAACGCGGACATCGTAAGTGAAGCCAGCTGTGAGTCTTCAACGTCTCTACTTGAACCGTAGAAGGATTCCTGTTTGCGTCTTTGTAATGTTTCCATTCTGAGCTGCGTCGTACAGATACTGAGATTTAAAAGATGACCCTACTCCAGTGGTTCCTAAACTCTTTCTAATTAAGACCTAAAAGACACATTTGGTGTTTTTTCTGGGTCCAAGGCTCCTAAAGTGCATCACGAATTACTGAAACATCAACATTTAAAAACTACAATTGATTTATTATTATTATTTCATCAGTTTTAATAGAATTTTAACGTAATGTAGAAATGAACAGGATGATGTGACCTGAATGACCTGCAGTCGTAGACTCTTGTAGTCTGAGTTCTTTTAAAGCACTTTGTACATCAACAGGAGTTCATGTTGATGTGACTGGTTGAATGAATTGATGAATGTGCAGTAATGTAGAAAACTGAGTTACTGTGCATTTGCTTTGTTAACAGGTAGTCGAATCAAATCGAATCATGAGGCCAGTGAAGACTCACACCTGTAATGTTTGTGGTATAATATCTTTGAACAAACATATATTTCTTCAAGTTGTAACATCCAATTATTTATACGAGAATGTTTCCACGCCTGGTGTGAGACAGCTTTAACGTGTCGGTCCAAAAGGTGCTGAATTAAAACCTGGTGATAGTGAAGGCAGCGACCATATGATCTGTACGATCCACGTCGTTTTCATCCTCGTTCAGTGAGTCGGAGAATGAGGCGGAGCTCAGAGAACACGTGGCCTGTTTCAGATATAAATAAGAGGTTTTTGACTGAAAAGATGGACCTGGATATGTGAACTATAACCATGCATAAGATACTGTATGTTCCCTGTCAGTGTGGAGGATGAAGATGATCTGCTTCAATATGTAATAGATGTTTCCTAGGATAAATAAAAGATTAAGCCTCTTGGCTGTGTGGTGTTTTATTAAATCAGAACTTGGGATTAAGCATTAAGCAAGACACGGAGGTGCTTTTGGAGAAAGGAGTAAACCTGTGAATGTGTTTTTCTTCTCCTCAGTCGTGAACTCTGAAACGGGGTGAAAGCTTTGAAGTGTGAATAGTAGCCACAACGTTGAAATCAGCGGGAAATCCAATTATAAACCATCCCCGCTGAGTTACAGGAACCTGAAGACTTGCTGCCCGCAGACTGAACCTGGCCAGAAGGACCGGCCCCTCCCAGGACCGCGGAGGTCAAAGGTCACCGCTCCTCAATTCAAATTCAACGTCTCCAAAACACGTCATATGTGGGGATGGAAAACGTCACAGAAACGACAGCTTTGTGATTTGTTTTTTATATATATCTATATATATTTTTTTACCATTAGGAAGGAAACACCAGTGATGAAAATGGCCACTACAGTTAAACCACAAGCTGTCAATCACTCCCACTAAGTTATGTCATTTGTGTTGTATGTTTTGAACAGTTACAGAAGAATCAAGAAGGTAACATGAGCGGCTTTGTGTGAAATCAGGAGATACATGAGAAAACCTCTGAGAACATGTGTCTTCATATGGATCAGGGCCAAAAGATTAAAAAAAAGATATTTTGACAATAAAGTTCTAGTTTTCCAAGAAAAAAGTCAGAATGTTGCAAGACTTAAGTCATAATTCTACAAGTTCTGGGTTTTATTTTCTCATAAAAATACGACATAAAATGACCAAACCTCTGAAGCCGGAGGTTTGAATGTGTGAAAATCTTCTTAAAATCTTAAAGTATGATTTAAGGAGATGCTCTACATTCCTCATTTTACAAACTGTTCCTCAGATATTTACCTTTTATTTCCAAACAATTACAACTTTATTCTTTCTAATATTATGACTTTTTTCTCAACATATTTTAAATCTTCTTATCTTCTTCACAGATCTTCAGGAAAACAAAGATGTTACTTTCCACCACTGAAAATAATTAAAGCGTCTGAAACGGGGCTGTTACCATTTCTTCAGTTACAGAAAATAACTTGTCGAGGAGCTTCTATAGATTTCGTTTCACTGTTTAAAGAGTCAGAAATACAGGTTTATATTGGATTCAAACTCAGACAAACATCATGAAGTAAGGAATGACGATGTTCACACCTGTTTTAGTTGTGTAACTTGTTTTTTTTCCCTACTTTTCTCCACCTGCTCCTTCTCGTTGACTTCCCTTAACCTTTCAGCGTCTCATCATCTTCCTCTGAGACAAAGCCGGTGTCGGTGGTGTTTGTTCTGCTACTCGTCTGCTCTCCGTCAACATTTTCTGCTCTACTTCCACCTCCCCCTCAGGGCTCAAACAACCCTGGCAACAAGCGGCGGTGTCGAGCAGAGACTGGATGACTCCGCACCCGACGGCTCGTCTGATTGGCCGGCCCCGCTGCGACCGATGCCAGTTCAAACTAAAGTGTTCACGAAGCTTCGACGTAGCCTCTTGACGAGCGTGCGGAGCCTCCCGCTGTGCTCGTGTTATCGCGTTAACCGTGTCTGATCTCCTTTTTCAACCTGCTAACTCGCTGCCCTCGCTGACCTCACACACTCTAAGCAGCTTATTTTGATTCCATACCTTTAAGGTGCGTGTCTTTAAACGCCCACCTTCCTCTTTGAACTTTTATTTCCCTTCAATGCGGAAAAAAGTCAATTAGCTTGTGTGTTTGCGATGCCTTGATGTGAAGCGTGTCACCTCGTGGCTGGGTTGGAAGCTGCCAGTTGAAAGCAGCAGAAAGCGGTATGTTCTCCCACCGGACTCTGAAACGAGGTCAGCCTGAGGAAAAGAAAAAAAAACTGAACGCACACCCATCGCAGGACACGTGAGTACAATCTGGACAGGTGAGATGATGACGGCTCACCTGGTTCTGGTCCCCGTGTGAGTGGTTTGACAAACTACCTTAACTGCATTACTGGCAAATAGAAGCAGAGAGGTGAAACTCTGGTGCGTAAATCCACCTCAAATCACCAGACGTCAAGATGTTCCCGACTGACTGTCACCGATTTGATTCATACTTTCAGAAAATAATGTTATTAGTCCTAGTAAACCAGACAAAAATCCCAGCTTCATATTTTGTGCATATGTTAATGCAGACATGCTCCTTCCAGAGATTTCATTCATCATAC
>JAPQRN010021926.1:0-29687 GCA_037367275.1 Coranthus polyacanthus | reverse complement strand
GGGTGTTGTACCTTGTACGGACTGTAAAGCCCTTTGAGGCAAATCTTGATTTGTGATATTGGGATATATAAATAAAATTGAATTAAATTGAATTGAATTGAATTGGTTAAAATGGCACTCGGTCTGAAAGTGGCTGAGATTAACATTCTCTTTTTTTCTGCTGTCAAAGTCAATTTCTGTTTTTTTTACCAGGTTGTATGGCACTTCTAAACAGTCCTGTCATTCCACTGTCATGTAGGCTACCATAGCTTGAGCCCACTGTAACTTACTAAGTCTGTCTGATATGTTCCATAAATAAGCTACATGTGTCAGCTATTTGACCTATAAACGTTCAACACTTCTTTATGAAGCTCCTGAAAGTAGCCACTTGGTCAGTTTATTCCTTACTTGAAGGAACATTTTATGCCAAAAACTGCTTGTTATTCAATAGTGCACTGCAGAGATGCCACGCACTCAGAAAGACAGCCTCTGATTACTTGACAAGTCAGAAATACAGCCTCTGCGTGGTCACAAGACTGAACCCAAGACATGAGGCACGGCTAGTGGATGGCTAATAACTACTGTTTTAACCCTTATATGGTATTCGGGTCAAATTGACCTATTTCAGATTTTTACAAGAAGAAAAACGGTACAAGTATAAATTTTTTTCTACCTGAAACTCAATGGCCTTAGCTTATTTTCTGTGAAAAACATGTACAAACAAAAAAATATTTGTGCACACCATGCTACTATACCGCACACCATTTACATCCTTCATATGGTCTTTGAGTCAGTTTGACCCGCATTCACAGAGACACACAGAAACATGGCCACACATGCATACACAAATATGAACACACATGCACATGCATACACACATACACACACACACACACACAAACAGACAAAAATGATACTATTACATTATTATAACCTAAGCACAGAGAAGCTGTTACCTTTCACTTTCGACCTGCAAACCCCTTTTTTGCAATGTTATTCCACAACATTCTAAACATCCAACATTTTCTCACACTATATGCCTTGCACCTGCATATCAAGGGGGTCTACATCACAGTACAGAATCTTCCACCCTCAGTATGCCCCGATCTGTCTGTCAATCTCCCGCTCCATCCTCCCCTCACTCGAGAACAAGATCCCAAGATACTTAAACTCCTCCACCAGAGGCAGTGACTCATTCCCAACCCGAAGGGGGCACTCCACCCTTTTCCGACTGAGAACCATGGCCTCAGATTTAGAGGTGCTAATTCTCATCCCAGCAGCTTCACACTCATTGCAAACTGTCCCAGTGCAAGCTGGAGATCACAGCTTGATGAAGCAAACAGGACCACATCATCTGCAAAAAGCAGAGATGTGGAAAACATGTTTTCGGTGACCAATGGAAAAAGATGGACATCATGCATGCCTACTTTAGAATCCTCATCCTTGCTGGTGTCTACAGGTCAAGAGAGAAGTCGAATGAAAGTCTGGGATGCTGAGACAAGGAGATTGATTTTTAGAGCCACAATATCTCTGAAGAGCTTCCGTGTATTCTCAAGGATCATCAGATTTGACGACCGGGAATCAATCACAGGGACAAGTTGGTAGCAATCCACACTGTGTGGGACCAGTGGGTGGACTGGCTTCCCCATCTTTACAGCCCTGGGCCCAATTTAACTGTGGACAAACACCTTGTGGGGTTTAGAGGCCGCTGCCCTTTCAGACAGTATATGACCTCAAAACCAACAAGGTATGGCATCAAAATCTGGGCTGCTTGTGATGACGTTTCATCTTATGCATGTAACACAAATTTATACAGGGAAGCCAGAAGGAGGAGCTGCTGAAAGAAACCAGGGAACATGAGTGGTGCTAGATATGTCACAATGATACCCAAGTCTTGAGTAGAGTGGATTGTTAACATCAATCAATTATCAATTATAACCTTATGACAAAAAAACAAATCACACTTCCATTATTAATTGTGTTCTAGTAGAGACTGATTGCAATCATTAAACAAACATGTTATCTGTATTGTTTGAAATTGAGATCAAGACAATACTATATATTAATGGTTTATGAAGTAAAATTTTATATCAGAATTGTTTTTAAAACCCCAAATATGTCCTCGGTCACTTTCACCCGAGGGATACCAGAGGGTCTCAAAAGTTAAGACAATACAAGGGTTAAACACAGAAAAGTGGATTACACATCACATTTATTTTTCACTTGCCTGAGCTGCGTGAGGAATTTCACTTGTGGAAACACAGTTTACTTGTCCTGGGTAAACTGGGTTTTATTCATAATTATCCATATCATATACAATTTTCTTTTGTCTTTAGGCTTTATTTTGTTTACATTTTTGACTAAAAAACGTACATGTTTCAGTGCTTTGTTTATTTAATTTGTTCTACCTCCTATCTGTGATACCTTAATATGTCCTGGTCTCAGTAGGTGACTGGTTGCATCCCTAAGTCTGGAGGAAGTGTTAATGACCGCAGATGTTGCTGAAGGGTGACAGAGATGTGATCTTATCATTTTTCCCATCAGGGGAAGGTACATAAGCATATCAGATCCTCAATGCTGCAGAGATCCATTAAGACTTATGCCTCTTTCTGTCAGATTTACTTAAGCAGGTACAAGCAATGCAGATCAATAAGAAGGAAGCACACTGGCTCCATGACATGGAATACAGTGAGCAAGAGGCTTATGTACACTACCGAGAGTTTCTACATATTGAACGAGGTTGCATTCAAGAAGTGTCTTTAGAAGGACATTTGAGCATGTTCATAAAAGATAAGGTGATGTCTTACTCACTCAAAAGAGAGAGAGGTCGACAGAGACAGCCGAATCTTCAGGAAGATGATGAGAGCTTGAGGTTCACAAAGTCCCTCCTAGCCAGGGGTGTGTCCCATTGTTTCCCTGATAATGGTATAGCTAAGGGTGAGATAGACCTAACCAAAACTTTACACCATCTGTCCATAACTGCAGAAACCAGCAAGGATCTCTCTGATGGCCCAGCAAACCCACAGCATCTGGAGCTTTTATTGCTATTCCCTTGAATAAGGCATTGAGCCAGCTTTTATTCAATGCCTTGAATAAAATCTGGTGAGCGAAAGCGGCACACCAAGAGGCAGAAGATCAGTAAGATTTACATGGTAGATTCCTTCTGCCCCCACTGACTCGGTAGCAGTGCACCACCCCACCTGAAGATTCTGAGATGGTGATTTGCTAACCAGAGGGGTGTGTGGATTCTGCCTTTAGTTCAGTGGGACAACCAGGTGATTGTTACAACTAAAATTCTGAATGATCATCTATATCCACTCCTGGCAAAGGTTGCTGGGGTTCAGCTAGCTCAGGAATCTGGGGACACATTCCGACATCTGCTTGAGTGGGACCTCTTTGATTGGGTATATTTCTAAACTTAAATGCTCCAGCATGGTCCAGGCTTACGCCAGCATGGTCTGGGACCCTATGGTGCTTGGAATCCTTGTACCAACAGCCTTAGGAGGGTTCACATATGGCCTCCACAGTAAGATTCTAGTGTCAGTGTGTGCAATTGCAGATATGAAGCGGCTGGGCAGAGTACAGCTAGTTACAGAACTCAATATCTGTAAGTTCATCTTCCAGGAACTGAGCAAATGTGGATGAGGAAGAAGACCCTTATTCTCTAAATATACCAGTGACCAAGAGTTCGCCATTGAAGATTAAGAAAGTGAAAACGTGATGCAGTCAAATTTTCTAATTGTTCTACAAAGACTCCCAGAAGAAGGATAGGCAATTTGCAGAATGCTTCTTGGATCAAGATCACATCTTCCCATGGAGAGGGATGGAGATTTCTAATAATATGCTAAACAGAGTGGAACAAAAGTGTCTGGGATGATTGAGACTACTGAAACAATGGCTTGTTGTGTGGAACTCCAATGACCTTTTTGTTGAATGAATTTTGCCCGGCAGGGAATTTTAAGAAGATGTGATTCCCAAAGTTGAGAATTTTCTCTGTAAAACTGTATACTTCCCAAACTGCTGGGATATCAGGTAATAAAAGCAACATGTTAATATATGATATGGCACAAGGCAGTGTTGGGGAATTCAAATGATAAAAGCAATGTAATTGTAATGTTCCAGTTAGTAAGAAAAAAAATTTACTTAGTTACTTATTAACATGTTGGGGTTACACATGACTATATTTTGTGTAAAAAGTTTATATGTATAACATAATGGCAGAACCACACTAATTAGCACTAATGTGCCCTATAGTGATTCTTTAATCCTCCAATGAGAGCACTGCCTCCTGTCACCTGTTTGCCAAAAGTTTTAGGAGCCACATACACACTCATTTGTCTGGTGCCCTGCAACCAGGAAGTGAATATATTTACAGAAATTGAGTAAATACAGTTAAAAACAACTTAAATAAATGTTGACATGAAATACAGGACACAAGATGAGGCATAAACAAATCTAAGCATTTCAGAGACATTTTTGCTAAATTTAATATGTTTAATATTATGTTTAAATAGCTCTTGTTCTCCAAGTTATTTTAGGTGGGGGGTGCCCCTGTGCCGCCTATGGACCAGCCACCACTGGTAAGAAGCAATTGACAATATCTCCGACTTGGAATTAAAAGTTCAACAGTTTTCCCTACTTGTATTTAGGGCCTGATGCCTAGCTTAGCAGACTCGGATACAGTTTGTCAAACACAATTTTCTCTTTCTTTTAAAATCACTCAAAAAAGCCTGTGGAAACTCTAAAACTGTCCTCAGTCTTCTGCCTTTTCACCATTTACTTAATTCAGATTCAGATTCACTTTATTAATCCCTATGGGAAATTCAGTTGTCCTTAAACTCATAGAAAATAAAATCATGAGAGTGGCTTTATGGATTATGGTGTGGATTAATTTTCTGTAATTTTTCACTAAGACAGAATGATTGGAAAGTGTCTCAGGTATGAAAAGACCTGAAATAAAACAGTAAATGGAGTGATCACTATTACCCCTGGATTCCACCGGGAACAGCTGCGTCATGTAATGGCACTGACTGATTTAGCTCCGTCCTCTGCAGGGAGGTGCTTTTCAGAAGTGGCACATCATGTATGTCTGATCTCCTGATTTGGTCAGTTTTACTTGATTTTTGTGCTTCAACCATAGATGAAATATCAGGTCTATACAGCTATTTTAGACCTGCAAGCTATGTTTACAGGAAATGTGTTACCTTAAACAGACTAGACTGCAAGCCTTTTAAAGTACACCTGACATGCGTACTTAGATGGAAATTTGTTTCCATGATAGGGCTTTCCTCCATTGGCCTCCATACAGCCATAACCCTGGGCCATATCATCCAAGGAATTCTGACCCACATATAATTAACCTTTCCATTTTGCCATCCCTGTCTTGTCCCCATGCATTTCTTGCATGAGATGCTTTGCATCTATTGGCTGTGCAGGTGTTCGTCACAGCGCGCAGTGGTCATAGTTTAGTCCGGTTCAACTTTGACTGCTTACACTGTGCACTGCAACAATAACCTGTTGTTGTGTGGTGCAAGCCACTGGAAATAATGGGGTTCAACAGCTGTTGAGTTTGTATGTGAAAACCCCATTAATGTGTTGAATGATTTGGAATGGACTTTTTACCATCCATCCGTCCATTGGGTTCAATAGTCCACTACCCTGGGCTGTCTGGTTCTTGTATAGAACAGTTTTTGCCCTGTTTCTACTCCACTGCTTGAAATAGGTTAAATGCATTTTTTGTGATTTTTCTTTTTTTTGTGATTGGGAAATAATTTTAAGGTATATGTTAAAGTCTCAGGACTTCATCTCTGGTTTTGAAGTGCCTTGCAGTGAAAAGGACTATTGTATGTATACAGAAGGAAACTAACAGTCCATCAGGTAAAGGGTACAGAGTATAGGTTAGGTTTACATTAAAAATCCACTTATCCTGCCTTACCTTCAGTGTTCTTGTCAAAGTGAAAACTCTCTCAGTTTGACAGCCAAGTGTTCAGCTGAGCTCTAAGCAGTAAAAGAAAGAAAGCAGTGTCCTGTTTCTGATTTTCAGGGTATGGGAGAGTGGGTCCTCAAGTGTACAAAACCAGCATTTATTCCTAAAATCCAATGAATGGTCCAATAAAAAGAACCAGGTATTCTCAGTCCAATCTGAGTACCGCTCTGTAATTAATCCCTGTATCAGTTTTACTACGCCCAACAGTTTTATGATGCAGTCCACTGGTATGTGCAATGAAAATACACCAAAGAAATTCTTGTCTTACTTGGTGTTTAAAAATGACTGGCGAATTAGATGCAGTACAATTCACACCATCCATGCCAGATACAAATAGTTTCAGAAGTTTGGTGAAAAAAAATAATAAAACCATTCTGAGGAGCAGATGCTGTAGCCTGAGCCAATCAGTCGACATTGACTGTAGTCAAGCTTATCCAACTTGTACAATTCATTCCAGAAACTTGAAAATAAAAAAAAGTCAATTACTCCTTCCCTTCACTATGAGCTCAACTTAATGATTAGAAATCAGAGTAACACGAAACAAAAGTGTTTGTGTTAGGTCAAGTCAATTATATATAGCTCAATATCACAAATTACAAACCTGCCACAATGAGTTGTACAGTATACGACATATACACATATAATATACTGCCCTTCATCCCTCTGCTCCAAATTAAGAAAAAAACCTTTAAAGCTGCTCTTGAAAACACTTGACACGACTTGAATTACAATAAGCTGAAAGGGAATTGTGGAATTTTTGCCCAATGACGCCAAAAAACTCAATCAAGCACTGCAGCTTTAACAGGGGGAAAAATAATATAAAATAATGATGATTAAGATGTGAGAGAACCCCTTCAGTCTACAGACCAACTGCCAAAAGTTCAGTGTCCTGATAGCAGATCCTTTCCTTAACTGCCATATGACCATCTCTAGTTTACAAATAACATACAATTCACCACCTCTGTTATTTCCACTTGCCCCCACATTTATGTCCAATCCTATTAGGATGAAGATGTTTAAATCCCTACAGAAGTCTGGGATGTTGTGTTTAACCCTATGTCAGTAGAACGCATGAGACTGTATCAAGGGACAAGGACCTCAGCTCCAAAGTGAGGCCAAAGTGGAACTATCTTAACGTGTAATACCACTGACGGCCACTAGACGCTGCTCCAAAAAGGCCTGGCTCCCACAGACTTACACTGAACTTCTCTGTAAAAATACTAAGGGCCTGTCATATTTGCTCCGCTCTGTCCCTCTCTTGGTGCTCCACACCCCCCTCATCAGCTCAGTTCAACCCACCTGTTCTCACAGCCACACCACATCTCCAGGATATCAGGCCAGGATATTAACCACTGCTTCACTCTCACTCTCCGCCAGATTGTTCTTTGCCTTTCATGCCAAGTCAATCCAGCATTTTCCTCCCAACTGCTTGTCTGTTGCTGACCTTTTCTGCCTCCGACAATTTCTGCCTCCGACCACCGAGCCCTCTATCCCAGAGAACTCACCTGCCTTCAGTCCCTGACCAAGAATTTTGCTCCCATGTCCCCAGCTTCCAGACTGTCTGCGGCCGCTCGGCACTTCCTCTCCTCGCAGTCTGGGTGAAAGTGACTGCTCACCAGTTTCCCTACCTGCCGGTCTCTCATTGATGCATCTACTGTTGGCTTCCCTGGCTCTGGATTCTCTGCTTCCCTGGCCACACTCCGGACTCCCCCCTCCTTAATCACCCGCTGCTTCTAAGACTCTGTTTATTCAGGGGTATCCTGTATTCAGCTTTTGGTTTAAACTGTTTAATAAAACCTGGCCTTTATCCACTGCTGAATTCTCAAGTGTTGTGGTTGGGCTTCAACACACCCCGTTACAGGGCTGAATCCACAAATGGATTGCACAGCTTTTGCTGGCACAAAACGAAGACAAGAATCATAGAATCATGAATGTTGGTTTGATTGTGGAGAGCTCGGTGTGCGCATCTCTGCTCATCAAAAACACAATCTGAGGGTTTTTGCTGTTCTCATTATGGACCAATCTGTGGCTGAAATGTGGAGAAACACCTGAAACACTAGAAACTCCAACACACTCACGTACAAAATTTTATGCCCATGTTTGTGCCAGCATAACATTAGTGCAAAATGTGTTGTGAATAGGTGAAAAAAACAGAGTAGATTGCAAGTGCAAATGCTGCACAATTAGCATGATCTATTCTTTGTGGATTCAGCAACATAACAATGTACTGAAATAGCTCTAAAACCACCACAACAACAGTTCAACAGTAAATCTTCATTATCATGATTAAAACTGAGTATCAGACTTACACACCTTACACACTAATTAAAGGTTTGGTGTTAATAATCTGCTAATAGCAATCAGATCAGCGATTTATGTCTTTTGTCTTACTCTTAATGTGATTTAAGTGTCAGTGATGTTGCTTTCAGCTGTTTTTTTTTTTTTTTTTTGAATCTGCGAGTGTTCACACATATGGTTGAACTGTGTAAAATTCAGCAGGAACAAAGGTTCGCAAGTCAGTTTTCTCTGTGTTAAATGTCTTGTATTTGCCCTCATGTGAACAATATCTGTTGTTACTTGATAAAAGCTCCCTGTAGCTTCTCGAATTCATTAATTTGAGCAACGTTAAACATTTCAAACCAGAGGCATTTTGACAGTATGTAGAAAATCACCACATGCCTCCGCTTGTAACGTCACCTGCAAACAACCTGTTCTACCCCTTCTCGGCATTCTGTTTTCAGGCTGTAGAAAATCTACCCCATGGGGGAGGTTTTGGCTCCTTCTTTCCTTCCTTATTTCTTTGTATCCTTGTATGTTTTTTTTTTAGTCCATCTTTCTTTGTCTTCTGTTGTCAGTATTGTCAGATTGATCTGACTCTGCTGAAACTGACTCCATTTCCAAAGCTTGCTGCTGTAGCATGTATACAGCCGGCTATCAGGCACAGGTAGTATGCAGTAAGTGACAGCAGTAGAAAGAGGTGACTGGAGGTGCTTCATTTTTATATTGTTCGCCCGCACACGCTGCACTTTGCTGTTATTGGCTGGAGATGCAAACACAGTGCCAAAGGCCAAACTCAAGAGGACAACAAGAGGAAAACAGAGAATCCAGATAGAGGACAGGGTCTCTGCAAGTAAATACACCACCACACACTGACAGAGGGTCACAAGTGATGATTGAGAAAGATTATTATTGTAAGAGTATCTACTGTTTTTAAGGAAAATGTTACATACTTTGCCTTTAAATTGCCATTTAATTCCCATGTCAGTAGGTTCATTTCCATCCAGTTGTTTTTGTTTAGATTTCCAATTTGCACATGGACATCATTGGGCCAGATCATGTTTGACAACTGCCAGTTACAGTATGTTTAATTCAGTTAGCTGTTACAGGTCACTTTGGATGGAAAAGTTTTTATTAATAAGAAAAAAATAAGTTGTACATTTAATTGTTTCTAAGAAATCCTGTACTTAGACAATGATATGATTAACACTTCAACCATGTACATTGTAGGCATCTAATATTATTATATTATAAGACAGTTGTTCTGTCTGGAGTCTGGCTTTTTTTCCATGGGAAACCACAAGAATGTTATATAGGCTACTAATGTAGTGAGTGGGGGGCCCTCTGTGTTCTTAATCCGAGCTGCCCAGTCATCATCTGGGACACAGGAATAAGGTCATTTCCCACAACTTGAAAGATTGTAGAAACTCATAATGAAACTGTGCATACTGAGCATATATTGTATAACCATTATCATTGGTTGGCTATAACTGTTGTCTAGCCATGTTTACCTCTTCTACGGAAATGTTTCTGTTTTCCAGCAGGTTGTGTCATGCTACAATGCAGAAAACTACAGTACTGTACTAAAGTTTACAAACAAATACAAGTAATTGTAAATAAATCCTTTCTTTTGGGAAATAGTTATTATAAATACATATATCTTACAACCATAAATGCAAGGAGAATTGCCTGCAGGCTGCAGAACAGCTTGAAGTCTGAATGCCGCTTCCAAATCTCTGACATTATGAGAAACAGCTTAGCACAAGACTGCAGATTTCACATGAATCGCACAAAAAGTGAAATTTAAATGAAACCTAAATACCACCTCTTCATGTCCCAGACAGGTAGAAATCTTAAAGTGAAACTAAAAATGAAATAGATTTTGTTTTTTAAAAAAGTAATTTACATAGTACTTTGAAAATAAGTCAACATGTATCCAGATAACATTAAAAGGTTTATTTAAAAGAACAAGATTACTACAAATTTGCAACATTGCTGAAATATTGCCCAGCATTGTCACATACAGTACTCTATACTGTGTTACAAATATGTAATCTAGGCAGGTTGTCACCTCTGTGTCTTAGGCTCAGAGAACCTGAGATGTAGAAATGCAAAGTAAGCACTTACAGATTAAGTGTGTAATATTTAGTGACGTCTAGTGGCGATCATATGGATTGCACTGCAGGGAATTGCGCAGCATTTGCGTCTACAATCTGCTCCGTTTGAAGGACCTATTCACAAAAGATTTTGCAATAATTCCATATAGTTTCCATAAAGTTTTGCACCTACGTGCATTTTTCCCTTGTTTTTCGCCAGAGTTCCCAGTGTTTCAGGTGTTTCTCTACATTTCAGCACATATTAGTCCATAATGAAAACTGCACAAAGTGTAAAAACACTCAAATTGCCTTAAATGAGCTGAAAGATGCACACATGCAAACAGAGCTCTGCACAATCAAACCAACTTGCATGCCTCTATTATATATTATTTTAAGTGTATAACAATATATAACAATCTACTAAAATATCTTATATTCCAACTCATCCACTGCTGTTTTTCAGTGTGCTTTGCATTTCTTGGACCAGGATTCCAGCAAAGGTGTATCTTTTTGGGACAGTTTTTTAAAGATTTTCCATTGTGTCCATTGCATTCTACATCCATATCTAAATGTGACATTTTGGCCATTCGCTTTGAGCACTTCTGTCCACTTTTTCTGTTTTGTTTTAATGACAGCTGCTTTTTAACCTGAGGATGGTTTTTCTTCCCATTCTTTGACTCAGTAGCTCAATTTAACCATTTGTTTTCCTCTTGCTGATTATTCCCCATTACAATTGAGCTTCGTTTTTCATCAGAACATGCAACCACACACACCTTTTATACAACAGGTGTGACTCAGGGACCATGAGAGGGAGCTTATTTTTCCTAATAATGCAAAGAAAAGTGATGTTGTAATTACAGTCCATTTTAAATAATACTCCTTTTAATATATCGATCACATACATATTGTTGAGTTTTTGACTAAACCTGTCCTGTGGTCTATTTTTAATATGTAGACTGTGTTTATATTGGGGTCAATGGGCTTCATGATTCCCCACAGTCAGTACTATAAGACGACCTTAGTATAAAATAACTGACCAACTACAAACAGCTGAACTTGTAATTAAGCAAAGAGGTAGAAAAATGGTATGTAGTTGGCTTAACATCAGCAAACTGGAGCAGGTAATTAGGGAAAGGTTCTTTATCAAAGTCAAACCTCAAATATCCAACTATTCTACTTCTTGGTATGATCACATCAAACCCACAGCCACACATATTTTTAGACTTACACTTTCTTATGTCAACATAAACACTAAAAATCTGCTTGGAACAAAGGATGCTCCTTACAACTAAAGACCTTTGCCTGACAATTATCTTCTTAAGGTTTCCTTCAAAAAATAAAGTTATCCAGTGAGTGCCAGCTGAACAAAATGTTGAAAAACAAATAAAAGAACAGGCTTTAAGTCCTGGCACCAGATGAAAATAAAAAGGCAGGCCAATGGATTTTAATGGGTGGGCCCTGACAGTCTAAGGAATTAGATAATGAATCTGAGTAAGTGCACATTGTGTAGGCTTCCTGCTCCTTTCTGCAGGTATATCTGGATCTGTAGGTTCCTGATGTGTTGTTCTCGACTCCATCTTGTCCAGTGTTTCCTCCAGTGTCTGTGTTGTTTGTTCTTTCTCTATCGTCCTGTCTGTGTGAATGTTGTGTTTGAGCATTTATCTGTTTTTGTTTGTATTACCATTTGTAATTTCTTTTTCCACTGTTTACAATTGTCTGTCCACACAACACCTAATACACTGTCTGTCTGTCCTGGAAGAGGGATTCCTCCTCTGTGGCTCTTCCTGAGGTTTCTACCATTTTTCCCAGATGGGGTTTTGGGCAGGTTTAAAGACTCCCTTGAATATATCAGTTTACTTAGTGTAAACAGTTCATTTTTTTGCTATTGAATCCTGTCCTTCCATAATCAGTATTACAATCCACATTAACAATGATGTTAATGTCGTAGGGTCTTTTTAGATATGAGGTCTCTTATGGTCCTTTTTAAAAATCTATGCATCAGTCATTTGATATTCTTGAATCACTACACTTTGTATGGGTTATGGCAACATAAGTAAGTGCTGGAAGAGCATTGCTTTAACATTAGTGGAAAGATAAATTGTGAGCGTTTTACTTACACCTGGCCAGTTGAAATATATAAATACCAAAAACAACTTTTCATCCTTGTTGCTACATATCACAGGAAGTCTGAATAAGCATCATGATGATCTAGTCTTTCTTCTGGCCAGTAAAGGTGATAGTTTAGATGTAATTGGCTGCAGTGAAACCTTAAAGATCTTACATGGATGTTTTTAATGTTGGTGGTTATGTTATGCAACAGAAATAGACATGGCAGACCAAAATGGTAATGGTAAAAATATAATTGTTGGAGCCTCCAGGTTCTAACGTTGACATCTTTAAGAAAGAAATTGAACTCGTATATTCACTAAATAAAAATAATGAAAATTGTTTCATTTTTGGGGATTTTAATATTGATATTTCAAAAGAGGATAGCACTAAAATTACTTTGTTAATACTCTCCATTCATCATACTTTCTGTCACAGACCATTTTCCTAATGTACTTTTCAATGATCTTGCTAAAAAGATTGTGATACATGCCCCACAACAAAAGTTGAAGTTTTGAACTGACATTACAGTGCCTACGTAAAAATCTGCAAACCAAAACCTGGGATTCAGTCTACAGCTGTAAAGACCCAGACACTGCATATCATTTTTCTGATTGATGAAATAATTGACTCCATTAATTGCACTATACCTGTAAACATGGTGCTGGTCAACTTCACAGCTGATCAGCTCTGAAGTTGTCATCAGCAGGCGTGTCAGTTGACTGGGTGGAGGAAAGGATATCCTCAGTTCCTCTTTCCTCACATCTTTAGTGGGAGGACAAAGACGTAAGTGAGGGAAACGGCCAAAAGTTTGTGTCGCTCTGTGTATTTTCTGCATGTGTGGCACATTGAAGAGACTGACATCGGGTTGATGTTGGCTCTTTGCAAAACTCAAAAATAACATTGGAAACATAGCAACCGGAGCACACTGCAGCTTGAACGATTGTCTCTCAGGGATGACTTTTACATACATAGAACAAAATAAAAGGAGTTGTCACATGTTTGACTTTGTGTTTATTGCATCTACAGGTGTCAAAAGATCTAAGTAGTTCAAGTAATGTGTAAACAATGGAAACCACTATCAACAGCTTTATTTGATGTACCAGCACAATAGCGACATCTTTCATATGATTCTTATGGAACAATGACATACCTAGCATTAGTGGCGGATGACAGGAACTTGGCCAGGCGATAATCATTAGCAGCTCTAAACATTGAGCCATGTCTGAATACTTGTGCTTGGCCTGCTAATGGCAGCCTGAAGCACTGGCCATTACAGGCAGGCAGGCTGGCGGCAGTTTGGCACAGAGACACCCAGAGAGAGAAAAATTGGCACAAAGAGAGAGGATCTGCTAACAATTGCCAACTTTTGCTGCTTAGATGGAGAACCAACAGCTTCGTTGTCTGGACCATTAAAACAGCAGAACACTGTTTTCTGTGGTGTGTGTCTGTGAGTGTATGTGCAAGCTCTTTTATTTTCCTTTTATATCTAGTTCAACAAATGTCCCCTGGTTCTTAGTCTGCACAAAGAGAATCAGGACAACGTTGAAGCAGGCCTTTCCTTCTCCAACTTTCTTTCTCTGAATACAGATCCGCTGCAAAATTGGACTCCTTCAGTCAGGGTGTACAAAGTCAAATCTGTTACATAATATGAGAATTTAATGGCACTGGACAGCATGTTTACTAGTTTAATCACAATACCTGTTAACAGTGCATTCTCTGGAAGCAGGGAGGGACGACACCAAATACAGGAATACAGAAATATCGGGGCAGGGCCATCCCGGCTTGCAGTGTCACTGTGTTTCCAGAGCAACGTGTGTTTTTGGGTTTGTTGTAGTTAGTTCTGGTGTGTGTTGTTTTTCTGGTGCAGTAGTGAGTGTGTTAAAACAGTTGCCGACCCTCTGGTCTTTTTCTGCTCACGTGTAACAAAAGTGAAACTGTGAATTGAATAAAGTACACCTCCGTGTTGAAAGTAACTTCCTCATCTCATCTTTGCCTATTCCACGCAAGCTTGCCACAATATATATTTTTTATCAACCAGAACAAAACCCTGTTCTGTTTGTGTGTATGTGCATTGTTCTTCACCTCTTTTTGCTGCTGTTATGGTAATGCATCAATGCATCATTGAGTCTGTTAACTACCAGTGAAATATGATTTAGTTGTGCATCACCTTTGTCATCTTGACTCTACTTTTCAGTTTGCTTCTCTCTATCACATTTTTTGAGTTGTTAGATTGTTTCTGAGTCATTAGGTTGACATAAATGCAGTACATCCTGTAGAGAACTTCTGTTCTTCTGTAACATTTCAGGCCATCCATCCGGCCATCCGGCAAGCGTAAATATCTCTGGAACAGTTTAACAGAATGTTGCAAAATTTGGCACAAACATTCACCTGGACTCAAAGATGAACTGAAAAGATTTTGGTGGCCAAAGGTCAAGGTCACTGTGACCTCATGTCTGTCCATACTTAGGGATGCAATATATCAGAAACACCTCGAGGGATTTTTTTCTAATTTGGCACGAATGTTCATTTGGACTCCAGGATGAACTGATTAGATCTTGGTGGCCAAATGTCAAAAGTCATGCTTGTTGTGACCATGAAAACAGATTATGATGCAAGGATACTGGATACATCTGATTGAGCTTGCAGTTTTTGTTTATAGATACAAAGTATTTATAGGACACTATAAGATTTTCCAAAATTAATACTGAAGTCTAAGATATGTGTATGAACTTATTAAACTTAATAGCAAATTTACCCAGTTGCATTCTTATTAGGACAGCTGCCCTTCTAATGACCATACATGCATTCTATTATTAGACTACTTAAAACAGGTGTGCACATAAGGATTGTGTTTATGTGTGTAATAAAATAGAATAGACTAAAACTAAACTAAAGATTTAAGTGACTTTGAAAATGGATGCCTTACATCCCGATTCCAACCACTGGATGGACTTTTGTTCTCTCTATACTAGTAATATTTAATCTACAAGGAAAGCTGTTTTTTATTTAGCAGCATTTTTAAAAGACAGAAGAGTGTGGGAGCTTAAACAGCAATGCAGGTCCACAGAAGCATCCTTGAACATTCTCCAAAGGAAGGACAAATCTGAAGCCATAATCATATTTAGAAATGATGTCATGCTGCAGGGCAATAATGTGTTCACAGAAAAAAATTGTCTTTGGTCTCACCACTAGGGCAATACATTACAATATGAAGACAATACAGTCAATGCACTCAGTCAATACATACATAATTTACATTTAGGTTTTTTTCTTTGACAGACATTCACTATTAGACTTAATAGTGCATGGCCCTCAGGGGAGCAGTTCGAACTCAGTGTGGAGGGGATGTTTGTCTAATAATTGACAGGATTTTCCTGTGTACAGCTGTGCTGTAAAGATCTAGTGGCTTTTTCGATGGCCTACTATCTTTCTTGCTGACTTCACAACCCAGATAAGCCTATTTGCTACAGTCAAGTGTCCAAAACCTTTCAGGTTTCTGTTTCCTAATATAGAAACAGTCTCTGATTGGCATTCTTACATATAAAATTAACCAACCAATTAGTTGTGAAGCTCAATTTGTTATGTGTGTTCCCTAGTAGTTGACAATTTCTACAGTTTAGTTTGGCTTAAAATGAGTTCCTTTGATTTCCTTTGTTTGTCTTACATCATTGTTCTAGTTCATGCAACATAGTCAGATCTATTTATTTTTTGCAAGAGGCCCACTAAAGCCATGTCATCTGCATATTCAAAAACTATAAAAATCTTAAAACTGTGTTCAAACATTATGTCATCTTTAGACCATTTGAGGTGTCCTGTAGTATTATTTTTTTATCAGCAGAGGGTGTTTGTTTCTTTGGAGGGTCAGGAAGTATGTCACATGTGGATTCATGCAGTTCCCTGCCTATGATGACAGTCAGAGCATGAGCAGTGAAGTCAGACATGCAGAGCCAAACATCCTGCTAGGCAGGAAAAAAACACACTGTTAGGACACTGACAGCAGACAAGCAGCAATAACATCTGACTGAGCCACACTACAGTTCTGTTTCATCTAATCTGACACAACTTTTTAATTTTATTTAATATCAGTGTGTGTGTGTATTTTATAAGAATTAAATATGCTCAATGGTCCACTTGGTCCACAACGGTGAATTTGGGACAAGTCCTCATTTTTTAGTGTATGTGAATTATGAGGTGGATGAGGTGGTGAAATATGCACAAATAAACCTATACTTGTGAGTGTGTGTTATGTATGGGTGAGGGGTTGATGACTTCTCATCCTGGGAACAGTGTGAGGGGAACACAGGCTTCCGGCAAGACACAAAACACACACCACCAGAGTTGTTTGTATATAAACATGCCTCATATCTTCCATTCTGTGGTGGAAACATGATGCAAATCATCCACAATTATTCCTGGGGGAGTATGTGTGTTACTCTCACTCCACTCAAATGTTATTTTTCAGTGAATCAAGAAAACTGTAACTATTCCTCTGGGAAAACTGAAGCAAAGTTTCAGTTCTTGTGACAATCTATTATATTCATAGTTTTAGTTGCTCCCATCAGATATGATAAGATACAAGAAAAGGAATCACTATCCTGTTAAAAACTGGAAATGCAGCTCTAGACATGCAGAGGTAGGAAGTAAAATAAGTGCAGTAAGTATTTAATTCCTGTGCTTATGTAGCATTTTCAAGTAACTGAGCATTTCTATTTCCACACATAAGAAATATAATAAGAAAAAGAAAATTAAAAGATGTAACAACATGAAAACAACACAAAAAATGTAATATGATGAAAATTACGTAAACATAAAATACATAAGACATAAAAGACATAAGAAAACTAAAACACCATGGGCTGGTTGCAACAACTGGTCTTTACTAAGCCTGGTCTTAACTGCTAAGAAGTTGGTCTTTGTTAAGACCAGTCTTTAGAATGAACTATATGTATAGATTTACACCTGGTCTTAACTTCACCAAAGTGGCAGAATGTGATGAGTTGAGGATAAGAACCGATTAGAAACAACTTTCATAGTCAAAGAAAGTGATAAAGTGATAAAAAATGTAAGCATTGTTGTTGTTTTCACCACTGGACACAGCTCTGCTTCATTAAATCACTTTATCTTCTCCACTGGTGAGTTTGATCATGAAGCTTATGAAGGTATAAAGTTACTATGTTATGTTATTATGTTGCTGCCGTTTAGATATGTGTAAATGAGTTTCAGATTTTATTCAGTGAGTGATACAGTCTGTGGAGACGTAGCATTAATTCCTTGGTGGTTTTGGTAGCCGCGGGTGCATTCTGCTTCTCCACTTCCCCCTGCTGTTGATTGAAACATCAATACTACATACTACATATAACGCTTTTAATTAAGGGAATGTGAAAACTACAACTCTCACATTCAGGTTTTAAGAACAACTTTACAATAGCTTATGTCTTAATGAAATGCTGTGCTTCAGTAACCTCTGGTTTAAAGGGTCAGTGTCTATCCCACATAGAGATTTGCAAGGTAATCAAATGCCTACTGGGGTGTGTAGCTAAATGACTATCAAGACTGTGGAGATTTTACAAAGCACACTGATATACACTTGCTTAAAATTAAATGACATGGCTTGGAGTTGGATGTGTTTTATTTTCTTAAAAAATAAGAAATAAGTAGAAATTTATGTAACAGTATTACATTTACAATAAAAAACATAGACTAAAATAGAAAACTGAGAAATGTAGTAATGTCACTACTTGTAGTGTTTTCTTGTTTTTTCCTGTTTTTGAGGTGATGCTGTCAATACAACTGTAATGTTGATATGACAGCACTGAGCCTTCCATTACTTTTATTTGGTCTCTTGCATGACATACACTTTAGTGATATTCTATTTCAGTCTTTAAAACACTTGTGTGCACACTAATGTGAAGTGGTTGGCAGCTGAGTAGACAGCCCTTCAGTACATCCCATTGGTGTTCACACTGCTAACATAATGTGTGTAGCAAACCCGTCTGGTCAAAGGATGTCAAAGTCGTACAGACGTTTCACAGTTGTGAAGTTTATTTTATGCTCAGTCAAACCTTCATGCCATGAACCTTCCTTTCCTGATAGACACCGCGAAAGTAAATATATTACAATATATTCCAAAATATATCAAACAAAAGAAACCATAATGTACCCTGTTCTCACTCCCTTCCACACCGTTCCATTCCCCAGTTACTACAGTCTTTGTAGCTAAGCTTGCCTTCCGCTGGACAGGCGTCATAATTGGAACAGAGGGATAAAAATAAAACACACAGGAAGTGGCTACCTTTGGTTTATTTACGATGTGGACACGTGTCCCAGACCTTGTCTGAATGTGGTCTCAGTGATTGGATGTCAATGTGAATATATATCAGATCATATAAAATATAACAACAGAAAACATATTTAAAAAGCTCTAAAAGGCTCATCATGATGGATGTATCTGTTGAACAACAAAAACACACACTCAAACTCTGCGTGATGTTAAATGTACAAAAATGTTTGCCAGTATTTCATCACAGTATATGAGGTCAAACATGGCATATCTTGCTGCCCACTATGTATCATGCATTTTTTTTCTTAATTTCTTTTTTCTTATAGTGTAACACTTTATAAAAGTCTTTACAGCTACTATTGCATAGTAAGGCTGGGCTGTATATCAGTATATCCTATGCTGTTGTGCTTCATAGTCCAGATAAGAGTCCTTCGTACTAATCAGTACATCTATGAATGGAAAAGTATTAGTGAATTTGCAGGTCCTCCTTCTTCTGTGGTTTAATATCACATATACTGTATTTCACACAGTTATTAACAGATGAAAATGACAAGATAAATGAAGCTGGTAAAACCAGCAACAGTCAGTACCTCACTAACTGAAGCTAGTCAACTAATAAATCCATTTACAAGGACAGTAATTAACAGGAAGCAGTATTTAGCTGTTCTGCTACAACATGGGACAAACTTTGCCCCAAATGTAGACAGTTTGAAATCCATTTAAAATGTTAAAATGTGCCTATGACTGAACTCTTAATTCTTATTGCACTGCATCACCACTCCTGGAGTACTGCACCTTCTTTTAATTATTTTAATATTACTTTGTTTATTATGATTTTATCAATATTTCTGTGTTTCATTATTTAAGCTCTTTGTTTTTATTTTCATCTGGATGTTTCACTTATTCATGTATAAGCCCTCTACCTTACCTAAAAAAAAAAAATAGTCCTCTGGAAAATCTGATGTATAAGTATGTAAATGAAGCCTTGAAGGATCTTCCTATGAAAAATGCACATTGTTGTGGTGCTAAGCACAGGATGCAGCAACAGTGCCTTCGCAAAATAGTGTAGAGAACTAGAGATAGAGAACTTGTCTTTGTGGAACATTTTCTCAGAAATTTGGGGAAATGATCCACCAAAACAACACATTAAAAAATGTATCTCTTTGTCAAAACTTGTTTTGCTAGCTCAGAGGTGGTTGTTGGCTGTTGTCGAGTGGGACTTCGACAATAGTGACTGAAATAGTCATCTAATGGGATGATTATTCTACCAGAGGACTACACCAGACTACTTTTAATTTCCAATTCAGTCAATGTCAGCTTTGCATTAAAAATGACATGACATGACATGACACTAAATGACAACACACTAAAGATTTGTTCAGACCCCTTCATATTCATGACAGATCTCACGTTATGGTTATGATTGTGCCCTTCAAATAAAGTGTTATCCACTGGACCAAACATTTCTTTATGTGACAGTATAGACAACTCTCCTTTGTTTCTTCCTGTAAGATGCTAAATACAGACACAGCTCAATCAATGAATAAACACTCCTTATAAAATGTAAAAAAAAGAATGTCAAGAACACATTTAGTTTAGTTTAAATTAGTTTCGACTTTGAGTCAAACCTAGTTTTGACTTCACAGTTGTTCATGTGAAGACCAAAAACCAGGTTAATTTAAAAGATAAAAAAAACACAATCAGAAAAGCCAGCCAAAGCCAGGTTTCATCCAGCAGAAAACTCAGAGTCATGTGTGGCATGGTGTCAACCTCTTGACTTCAGCTAAAGGGGATAAACTGAGTCTAGACTCCATTGATCTGCTATTTTTTTTTACCCTGTGGCAGAGTGGAATTTTCCAAACCAATTTATGGGTGAACGAAGCCAACATCTTTCAGTCACAATGGCCATGCAGGAGCAGCTTAACCTAAGGGGAGAATTACTGTGCAAATTACGACTTAAGGTTGCATGAATGATTCTTATTAAAGCAGAATGCAGCCACTTAGTTCCCTGTGAGTTTGGTGGGGGAGTTATCATTGGTGTCAGTGGCTTGATATTATATATGGTGCATATGTTTTGCACTTAATTTATATCACAGTAACAATACTGCACTGCACTGAACACATCTTTACAGCATCAGTTCTATTCCTACTTATGTTGCATGATTTTAAGGCCAATTACCTAATAGCAATTTAAGAATATACAGCTTAAAGTCCAAAGGTTTCAAAACAGGAAACATTTTTGTTTGTCTTGGATCAGTTCAGATGTTTTCCTTATTTCCATGTCTGCTGATGGTAGGGTGTTGTGGTTGTGAGTCACAGGAATGTTGGAGCAGCTCTGTAACATTTCCTTGTCACCAGAACCACTGAAGGTTTTTCGTGGCATTTAACACACTGCTGCTTACATCACATCTATTCTAAATCAGATTCAGAGTGAACCCTGGGTCAGCTTCACTTAATGGAAACTAGACAATACAATGGTAAATACTGAAGGTGTTTTCAGTTTACTGCATTTAATCAAACCATGTGGTTTTCTTTAATGACCATAGTCAGCCATGCTCATTTTCATTACAACACTATAACAGTAACATCAAAATGTAAAATAATCTTGTATCTTGGAAAAGCTGGCGATGATGTCAGTCAGTCATCAGTCATTATCTGTAACTGCTTAATCCTCTGGAGGGTCGTGGGGGGGCTGGAGCCGATCCTAGCCGACATCGGGCGAAGGCGGGGTACACCCTGGACATGTCGCCAGTTCATCGCAGGGCTGACATATAGGACAAACAACCATTCACCCTCACATTCACACCTATGGGCAATTTTGAGTGACCAATTAACCTACGTAACCCGTTAAGGTGCATGTTTTTGGACAGTGGGAGGAAGCCGGAGTACCCGGAGAGAACCCACGCAGACACGGGGAGAACATGCAAACTCCACACAGAGAGGCCCCAGCCGGCCGGGGTTGGATTCGAATGGTGATGGCGATGATGAAGTTCTATAAAACATCATGTGCAGAGGGATATGCAGAAATTTCCAATTTTAACTGGATATTTATCATAAACTCTTGAATATTTTAATTTTTAAATTCACATTTACAAATGTACATGTCTTGGTATCTTGACAGTAGCAATTCATTATGACTGTCAACCCCCATTTTTATATCATCAAATATGTTATTAAAAGCAAATTTATCAATAGTTGAATTCAACGCAAATCAACCTGAAGACCTAAAAGCCAGAAATTGCTTTTGGAAAAAAAACTCACTGATCTGTGTTTATGACTTGTATGACAACAAGGCACAGAGGGTGATTAACATATTTTGGTTTAACTTTAGGGAGCTGTTGCTTCGAGTAACACTGTTGACAAATGGAAGTTTTTCCCATTTTTGAGACCCCTTTAGTGACAAATTTGGACTCCCAAGAACGACCTCAGCATGGGGTCAGCATGGCCCCATTTTGGAAAAGCAGCATGATGGAGAGATGCCTATGTTATGTGCACAGTAGTAACACATCACATTCTGGGATATATATGTATATATATATATACTGTATATACTGTATATACACTATGTACAGACTAAAGGTAATTCATTTATTAAAACTAGGGGTTAAACAACTCTTAGTCTCTGAGTGTGTGTGTATAGGCAAAATGTGCCAAAATGTGATAAACTGAGTATCATAACATTGTGGTGCAATTTCTGAAAGTAAATTCCTATATAGTGACACAAGACTTTGGTACTTTGCTGTGCGCATATAGCAGTGTTAACATGACCTGATTTGGAGGCTGGTTTACTGTTAGTTTGGACACATAGAAATAAAATGAAATTAATAAAACCAAGTCTAGTCTTTATTCATTCTAGTCTCCATGTCACACCAGGCCAGACTTTATAGGTACATGGTGGGCAGAGAACAGACTGAGTCTCTATATTTTGAATTGCTAAATTGGGTATAAAGAACAGTTTTACTGCACAGTTAATAATGCTATTTTCAGGCTATTACAGCATACACTTTTCTAATGTGTTGTATGTGTGTTGTTTTTTCTCTATGCAATATTTGGTGTGTTCCTATTGTGTGTCTGTGAGTGTGGCCATGCACGTATGGCACATATTATGGGGATGTAAATGTACTTGTGGGGACCTAGTGCCTTTATGGAGACACATTCATGTCCCTTTACCATAAATCATTACATTAGAGGGTTAAGAGATGTTTGAAGATTAATTTTAAGGTCAGGCAAGTCTCTAGAAAATGAATGTAAATCAATGTAAATGTCCCCAAAACACATGGAAACACAACAACTGTGTGTGTGGCTACATGAGACTGTAGAAAAAAACAGAACACAGGAGAACAGGGCTGTTTTCAATTAGAATGCCAGTCTGAAAGTCAGGTCGGGGTGGGAGGACTTTACAAGCAGCCACACTACACATTGGATGAATGAAACGGGAGATATACACTATGTCTGTGTGAAACAGAAAAGGCATTTATTTGTATTCTACCTTCTGCTACTATTCTACCTTTTGTAAATAGCTATGTGTGTGTGGCAAAGGGTCATGTTAAAAATGTCAGTAAAGGTAACGTGTGTGTATGTGTGTGTGGGTGGGTGTGCGTGGGTGTGCGTGTGTGCGCGCCTGGTCTGTGTGAAATGTGTCTTCCAAAGGGCTGGGGCATGTGAGGACACATACTATCAAGCTGTCAGCAAATCTAAACCTACTCTCAACTTACTGAATCACGCTGTTTATGAGGGATTTTATGTTATTTTGTTCACTCTCTCCAATAATGATGTTGCCCTCTAAACACATGGTTACTCACCAGTGTGTCTGGTGGTGGTACTAGCAGAGGCTCAGGAACAGATTTAATAGATGTAGCAAAGCAGAGGCTTGCTAAATATTTGATTCACATGCCTGTAGGCATGGATGAATTCCACTTGTATTTTATTGGCCTTCCATGTAAAAAAAAAAAAAATCAAGTTCAGCTTATTTTAACCCGTGTTCTACATGATTGGATTACCAGAAACATATGAGTTCTAGGTGTAAATACAACCAGAATGCATAAAATATGCAGCGACCACCCAAATGAAATGACCAAACAACCATAATAAAGGATCAGTCATTCTTGCTCTCACTGTAAATTATAGGAAAACTCAAAACAAATATAAAGATTCTGAATTACACTTAGATTTTCTATTAATTTGGCTGTTGACATACAAGCGTATGCACAAAAAATCTGTAATGTTATATAAAATACAAGTCACTGATTGAGGATGTGGCAGGATCTTCACCTGGAACACTAGGGTTTAATTCCTGTGTGCAACATATACTAACATTTTCGTTTTTTAATTATTTTCAGTCACAATTTCGATTAGTTTAGGCACCAAAATTACTATAGGCAGTAAAACTTGCCTACTTAGGTTTAGGCACCAAAAATTGGTTAGGTTTCGGCATTGTTTTTAGTACAGTCCACCAACTTATCATCTAGTACTTTATATATTACATGCAACAAATATCTATTGGACACTGATCACATCTATACAAATCACAGATAAACTGTACTGACACTTTGTTAGGACAGTGGAATTCTCCATTAGGCCGAACAGTCCTGAAAAAGCAGAGCCTTTGCCACATATGAGAGTACCTTGGATGTGTAGGTATAAGTAGTAGTACAGTAGTATAGTTGAACTCTTTGTGCTCTAAAGCACTAGTGCTTGCAGCTAAATAATAAAAGTATTACACTTAAAGCTCAATAGGTCCTTGAAATGTTCAAAGCATGTTGCCTTTTCATAAAACAAAATGCTGGGATTGAGAGGAGTCGGGGGGGGGGGTTCAGGGTATTTTTCTGTTCAGAGGAAGAGGTAAAATAAGCTTTTCATTCCAACTTTGGCACAGTCTCTATCGAAGTGGGGTTTAAAAGAGGCAGTATGCAGTTTGAGCTTCTCAGTGTGCTTTTCACGTTTTCCCAGGCACATCCAAAATAAAAGTCCCATGGTGTTTTTGTTGCTGATGGTTGCACAACTTCCTCAGGACTACTCAGTGATTTTTCATGGCATTGCACAGCTGAAGAACTTGCGTTAACTCCTAGAGTGCATAAATATATTACAGGAAATTTCTTTCCCCACTGTGGACAATAGATCCAATAAAATAAAGGGATACTTTATCAACAGCACATCAACTGCTTCACATCCGTGGTTAACAGGTGTATGAAAATTAGTAACTTGGACATGAGTCAGTCTTGAGTTTGAACTCTGATGATGTTAGACTCAACACAAAAGATTTGCAACTTGACTCTCACTTTAAAGTGAGAGTGGATTATTTGAAGTGGATAATGAGGTACTTATCCATTATAGTACAACCACAAATTAGAACAAGTTGGGAAGGTATGGAAAATGCAAATTAAAAATGAAAGCAGTGAAAGTGTCCTGCCTCTAGTGATTGGCCTTGGGCAACAAAAGACGGTTTAATGTCAGTAAACACAGTGTGTCTCAATAATCAAGTCTATGCAGACATCTTCTGGTTAAATCAACCTGTGGTGCTGTCCTTAACCTTAACAAAATGCTACCAGTGCCTAAACCTTTAAGAGGTGAAAAATAGTGTTGTCCTAGGAACTACTCTAGAATAAGTGGAATTATTTCACCTGAAAGTAAAGAGTAAAATACACTGTGAGCTGATAGTTACTGATATATTCAAGCAAAAATATAAAACAAAATGTAACTTCATGAAGTACAGCAGTACCTTCAGAACACTGTATGCTTTGTGCATGCAGGGTTGTCCGTACTCCAAACAACAGTATGCTGTGTGCAAGTCTTTAAAGTCTCATGAGAGTAGAGGTAATCAAGTTGCTTTTTCTTCCAGTAATAATTCCAAGAACCCACCAAAGGCAGCTGTCCTCATTTTCTCTTCATCGGGCCTACATGAGCCTTGATCTCGTCTTATCATGTTCTGTTTCCTTTGAACCTTTACTCTATGCTCTTTGATCTTAACATGAACAGTCAGGGGAAAGTGCCACAGTCATGATCACACAGTAGGAAAACTGCCCACTGTATATAGGCCAGTGTTGTTTTTTTAACAGCATGCCATACTGACAAATGTCTATGATGAGAAGGGCCACAATCTGAATCCAAAAAAATATTTGGTTTTCTGTCTATTTAATTATTATTTTTTACATCAGTATATGTATTTGATGCTTATTTGTAAGGAGATCAGTCTTCAGTGTTAATCCACTAATGTGATTTCTGAAAGTTTAGCACAGAGCTCAGCTGTTACTGATACAATTCAAACCATTTTGGCACAATGCAAATGGTTTTCTCTTAAAGGCATGGCACAGTTAAAAGGCTTTTTACCACTGACTCACACAAACCCTAGTGAATGTCTGCAGCTCTTAATAAAACCACTCACCATGGCTGTTTCTGCTATTTCTCAACGCAATAGTTAATTCATCATTCAGTGACCAAATAGCAGAGAATGTGCTTTTTTCTGCAAATTTTCTTATCTGTGCTCATTTCATCTGTCTGCAGAGACAGCCACAATTCTAGCTTCTAGATTCTGTTTCATCCCTGATAAACACACTTAAATAAATAAGCTGGTGTTATGTATTGTGCCTAGATTTTTCCTGCATTTATGCTGCACCATTTTTCATGTATCCATCATGTCCATATCATTGACCAGACACAATGATGAGTGTAGGGTGGAGTGTAAAGCCCAAATTCTAAATAAATATAAATGATAAAAATAAGGAGTTCAGGATGTTTTCTTTCAGGAAATACCAGCCACATAAACTGTAAAATTTTATCTTAAACACTGTCAAGTCTACATATTCTCACTCCCAACTCGTCACATACTGACACTTGGTGCATAGGGTACCTCTAGAGGGTCATTTTTCGATGCGGTGGCTAGTCAGATAATGCCATGGTTACTGTTTGGTTAGGTTTAGGCATAAGAACAACTTGGTTATGGTTAGAAAAAACAAATTGGGGAAGGACTAAATTATGAAAGACAAAGGGAAGAAACGCAAAAATCCCCACAGCAGGATATGGGGCACAAACCCTGGTCTCCTGGTGTTCCACCATAATCACCTCCTACTGAGGTTTTTAATACTTAATGACATCACCTGGCCCATGTCATCAATTTATGGCACTGAGGACTTACATTGACTTCTATCTGATACACTGCATGTTGAAAATTGATGCTATAGGGTTACCCCAGGTGTGAGTTCATGGCTTAATGGCAGTATGTGATGACTTGGGAGTGAGAACAGGTTTGGAATTGCAATGTAAGTAATTTCAGCTTGCTGTTGAATCTTAACTGCAGTTGTCTTTGATAACAGTAATGCTAACTTCATGTTATGTATAAAAACACAAATTAACAGGTAAGCCGTTCATCATATAATATAATAACAACTTAATGGTGAAAGCTAATGTAGCTGTGTTATGCTAATAGGCCATTGTAATTAATCAATGGTAAACTTAAACAATGTTTGCTAACCATATGTGAGTCTTTTTAGTGACAGTTGTACCAAGTTGTACCAGCTGACCACATTTTTGGCGATTTTTCTAATATGTGGCACCGGAGCCTAGAGCCAGAACAGCTGAGAGAAACACACTGCCCTCCTGTCCAAAATGGGTTTGGTCTATTTTAGACCATCACAGATGATTAGCAGACAAAATTATCACTGGTGTCATATATTTCTTGTGTGTGTTATTTTGACTGACTCCCTTTTCTTATGTCATGCAACTTCCCCCATTTTTTCTTCAAACTGAAAACGGACAAAAATGCCTCCAAATGTCACTAGTGTTTTTGCTCATACATGTTCGTTTTAAAATCCAGTTCCTAAACTATTTTCCTGCACATTAAAATTATGTAGTATCCTGGATCAGTGCATCCTCAGAGAGCGACAAGCTTGAAGTCACTTCGTTTGACTCAGCCTGGGAGTTTCCCTCCATCCTAACAACAAGAGCTAGTTCTAGTTTTTGACTGAAACCCTGGATGTATTAACAGACTGTTTGTGCTTCGTGACTTTATGAAACGCCATGTATGGTTAGTGGAATCTGGATCATCACATAACCTGGATGTGGTGTCATCTCTATTATCACAAAAGCACAGTGCTGACAATTTATATCCATTTCTTTATGCTTTTCTTTTCTCCTCTCTTTCCACTTACCCCAGCCGGTCGAAGCAGATGGCTGCCTACCTGAAGGTTTTTTCTTCTGTAAAAGAAATGTTTCCTCCCTGTCACTCAGGGCTTGCTCTTGGATTTCTTCTGGATTTTTTTCTCTGTGTAGTGTGGCAAGTAGAATACACACAAAGTTTTTCCCAACATAAACTCTACTCTACTACTAAACTCTACCCGTATACAGATTTATCCTGAATAAACAGACAAGAGGCTGAGCAGTACAAAAGAATAATAATTTTATTTATACAATATGAAAAAAACATTAAAGAGAGGAAAAACCCAGGGCAGTAAAACAAGTCCAGGTCTACATGGTGAATGTTAGGTTGTGCAAATTTAGCGTAAACTCTGATACAATCACTACATGCACTTTGCTTTGCATACACAAGGAGTTAAGGTCTAAAATTAGTCACTGGGATCCCCAACATGCATTAAGTAATAAAATACTACACATTAAATTATAATAAACACTACATACTAATATAAATAACACAACACAGCACCCAATACACAAAAAACAATATTGAGGGGTCTCCAACATTACATAGAGCTCAAGAATTGCACCGAACCCGTTAAAATATTGCACAGTGCCCTGTAACCAACTGAAAGAAAAGGAAACAAAAAAAAAGGGAAAACAAGAATTAAAAAAGATAACAAACCAAAAAGGTCCTTTAACTAAAATAAAATTGTGGGAAAAACAGTGACCGTCAGTCCATGTGGCATTTTTTTCCACAGTCCTTGCGCTCATATGCTGGGCACTCAATCCGAAGCACACATTAGAGAGAACACCACTACCGGTGCACCTTTATACCCTCCTTCCTACCTGGCCTACACTTTATTACCTCCCTCTGCTGGTATTTCCCTTACATCTGTCTCAATCTGGATTCATGAAGTGCCTTGAGGTAATCACATGTTGTGATTGGCGCTATTTAAATAAAATTGAATTGAATTTCTAATTTTACATATTCTTTACTAATTTTGACTCAACTGGGGCTAAAAATAAGTGGGGGGGAATTGGATCTGACCTTTGACCTGTCCCCCTCCTGAAGAGATTCCAGGATAGAATGCATCATGAGAGATGGAGAGAGAGTAAAGTGATAAAACTAAAACTACTGTTAAGAGCACCTCTAGGAGATCCAATCAAATGCAGTGGCTTGGTTTGAAAAATGTTACTACTGCGCCAGCAAAAGTGGTTGGTCGACGCATTCCTACTCACCCTTACTTGGAGGAACAGGTCATAAAAACAGATTCATGAACTCAGACTGACCTATGCATCATTTTTCCACAAAAACTTTTAATGGTAAGGTTTTTGCATACTCATAGTTATGTTCAGTAAGCTACAGCATTACCGTAGCGATTCTTCCAAGGATCCACAAAAAAACTTTGACAATGAAGATAAGCATGTCATAAAATAACATTACACAATAAACAAGACTACATAGACAATCAGAGATTGACCCCTTAGATCATATCCTCCTTATGTTTATTTTAATGTTATAAATCAGTTCCTTGACCCTTAAAACATACTGTCAGGATATGGATTCATTTTTCTATCTGTAAAAGTAACCTGATTTGAGTTTCCAGACCATAACTGGAAAACATTCAATATTTTTTTGCCAAACTTGCTACAGTTTATCATTATGTCTTGAATTACAGCTAGCAACAACATGCCAGAAATGGCAATGGCAAGACACACATTTTTTTAAGTGACTGGTTCTTTTGAGTGCAGCTTTCGATACGATCGATCATAACATTTTATTACAGAGATTAGAACATTCCATTGGGATTAAAGGAACCGCTCTAGACTG